>JAKWJD010001758.1:9489421-9572661 GCA_027705065.1 Solanum peruvianum | reverse complement strand
ACAACATTCAGGTACTGTGAATATAATAGTCAAAATCTGAAGCATGAATTTTTGTCTAACTAATCTAGCAAGTATAATTCGTGAACTCGGATATGTATACACAAGCTATAGTTTTGAGTTTTATTTAAGGAATTATACTAAATTATCAATAAATAAGTAATATAGATCAAAGGAACGAATTTTTTAAAAAAAATTTAGAAACCCTATGTTTGAATGGTTTATGAGTAACTAACTGAAATCTAGTGATCTAATGGGTGATAAGAACAAACAAATGAAAGCATACATACCTAGGGATGAAATCAATAAAGAGATCCTTTGGATTTCGGGGTTGAACTACAAAGAAAACCTCTACTTGTTCTTTGAAGAAACTGGTGACTTTTCCTCTTTTTTGTTTGCTCTAAGTTGGGTTAAGGTTTGGAGAATGAAGGTTATGTGTATATTTGACTAGGGTATTAGGCTTATAGTAAGTTAAACGACTTAGTTTAGGCTTAAAACAACGTATTTTTAGTGCCCAATGCATAGGGGAAAAGAAAAAAACAACCAAGATTTAAGGTTGAAGAGGTGCCTCTCACGAGGGGATAGAGAGATTGTCATTTGAATCAATTCATCAGCCTTCTCTTATACCCAGGCATCATCATTCTCATTACTTTAGTTCATCAAGCCTTTTCTTATACCAAGTCATCATCAATCTCATTACTTTAGTTCATCAAGCCTTTTCTTATACCAAGGCATCATCAATCTCATTACATTAGTTTATCAAGCCTTCTCTCGTACCAAGGTATTATCATTAATAAAGAGATTAGGGTTTTGCAAGATTTGGGATTCAATAACTTCATCATGCATATAAATCACAATTATATATTCACATTCATGCAAGCATACAATTAAGCACATAACAGGGTTTACAATACTATCAATACATATCATTCCCTATTAAGAGTTTACTACGAATAGTATGAAGACCATAACCTACCTCCACCGAAGATTCGTGATCAAGCAACAAATTCCCCAAAGCTTTGCTATCCTCTTCGTTTCTCTCTTTCTCGTTCAATTCTCTCTCTCTCTTGTTCTTTCTATTTTCTTATTCAAACCCTCTTTCATTTACCCTAATTAGCATGTAATAAAGAATAAAAGATGGCAATAATAGCCCACTAATTAACTTAATGTTACCTCTTTAACCCCCGAGTAATTAGACTTATTAACCTTAACCCTCTAACTTTATAATTAAGGTAGAAATAGTCTAAAACGTCCCTTAAAACGTGTAAAGAAATCCGACCCAGACTGGGATTACGCAACCTGTGACGGCCCGTCGTGCCTGCGACGGTCCGTCCTACAGGTCGTCGCAAGGTTCAGAGACCAATTTCCACCAAGAATCTGTGACGGTCCGTCACACCTGTGACGGTCCGTCGTGCCATTCCGTTACGAAGTTCAGAGAGTCGATTTTCAGTACCCAATATAAAAATTTCTAAGTGTTTTGAAACGAGACCCTGCGACGGTCCGTCGTGCCCATGACGGTCCGTCGTGGGGTCCGTCGTCTCAGCCAATTTTCCAAAAATAAAATCTGCTGCTCAAAACGACTAAACAGGTCGTTACAATAGATACCAATTTACCCATCGTTCGTCCTCGAACGATCATAGGAAGAAAAACAAGGGCGAGAAGGAGTACCTGAATCTTTAAACAGATGTGGGTATCTTTCTTGCATATCTGCCTCCTTCTCCGAAGTGGCTTCTTCAACCGGTCGATTCTTCCATTACACCTTGATGGATGCAATCTCCCTTGACCTCAACTTGCGAACTTCTCTATCTAAAATAGCAATAGGCTCCTCCTCATAAGACAAATTCTCATCAAGCAAAACTGAATCCCAACGGATAATGTAGTTTCCATCCCCATGGTATCTCTTCAACATCGACACATGAAATACCGGATGCACTCTGGACAGCCCAGGAGGCAAGGCTAACTCATAAGCCACCTCCCCTACTCGCTTAATTAGTTCAAAGGGACCAATATATCTTGGGCTTAGTTTACCTCGCTTACCAAACCGCATCAGCCCTTTCATGGGCGAAACCTTCAACAAGACTTGTTCACCCTCCATGAACTCTAAGTCTCTAACCTTTCGATCTGCATATTCTTTTTGCCTGCTTTGCGCCGCTAAAAGCTTTTCTTGAATAGATTTCACTTTCTCTATCGAATCCCTCAATAGATCAGTACCCCAAGGTCTAACCTCGAATGCATCAAACCAACCAATGGGAGACCTACATCTCCTAACATACAATGCTTCAAATGGGGCCATGCCGATACTTGAGTGATAACTATTATTGTATGAAAACTCCGCTAAGGTTAAGAAGTTATCCGAATGACCACCAAATTCTATCACACACGCACGAAGCATATCCTCCAACACTTGAATGGTTCGCTCAGACTGACCATCGGTCTGAGGATGGAACGCAGTACTAAGATCCAACCTAGTACCAAATTCTGCATGCAATGTTTTCCAAAACTTAGAAGTAAACTGCGTACCTCTATCTGATATGATGGAGAGTGGGACCCCATGCAACCGAACAATTTCGGAGATATAGATTTTTGCTAACTTCTCGGAATTGTAAGTCACCTTGACCGGAATGAAATGAGCAGACTTAGTTAACCTATCAACAATCACCCAAATAGAGTCATACTTACCCATTGTCTTTGGAAGACCAACCACGAAGTCCATTGCGATTCTCTCCCATTTCCATTCAGGAATGGGCATTCTCTGAAGTGTTCCTCCGGGCCTCTGGTTTTCATACTTTACTTGCTGACAATTTGGACAATTGGCAGTAAAATCAACAATGTCGCTCTTCATTCTACTCCACCAAAAGTGTTGCTTTAGGTCACGGTACATCTAGGTTGCACCCGGATGTATCTAATACCTTCAACTATGAGCCTCTGTCAGAATAGTGTTGATCAAATCATCGACGCGGGGTACACATACCCTTCCCTTAATCCTCAACACACCTTCCTCATTGATTGTTGCTTCTTTAGCCTCTCCTTGCGACACTTTATCTCGGATCCGGATCAATTTCTCATCATTAAACTGCCTTCCCTTGATCTTGTCAAGGAAGGAAGATCTTGCCTCCACACAATCTAACAATCCTCCCTTCTCATTTACTTCTAACCTCATAAGGTCATTAGCCAAAATCTGAACTTCTCTAGCCAATGGGCGTCTAGAAGCTTTCAATTGAGCTAGACTTCCCATGCTTCCCGCCTTTCTACTTAAAGCATCCGCCACAACAATCTCTTTTCCCGATGATATAAAATAGTGATATCGTAGTCCTTCAGTAGTTCCATCCATCTCCTTTGTCTCAAGTTCAAATCTTTCTGAGTAAAGACATACTGTAGGCTACGATGATCCGTATACACTTCACACTTAACCCCATATAAATAGTGCCTCCATTGCTTTAATGTGAATACTACCACGGCCAATTCCAAATCATGGGTCGGATAGTTACGTTCATGCACCTTTAATTGTCTTGAAGCATAAGCAATCAAATTCTTCTCTTGCATTAGCACTGCACCCAACCCAGAATAGGATGCATCACAATACCCTTTACTGGCAAGGTAAGGATAGGTGCGGTAGTCAACAAGGTCTTGAGCTTCTGAAAGCTTTCCTCACATTCGTCCGACCATACAAATGGAACATTCTGCTTAGTCAAGTTCGTCAATTGGGAAGCAATAGAAGAGAATCCCTTGACAAATCGGCGGTAGTAGCTAGCTAACCCAACAAAACTCCATATTTCTGACACATTAGTGGGTCTTACCCAATTCTTCACTATCTCAATCTTAGAAGGATCCACCATCACTCCATCCATAGAAACCACGTGCCCCAAGAAGGACACTGCATCTAGCCAAAAATCACACTTAGAGAACTTGGCATAAAGCTTTTTCTCCCTCAACATTTCCAATACCATTCTCAAATGCTCCTCATGTTCCTCCTTACTTTTAGAGTATATCAGTATATCATCAATAAATACGATCACAAAGAGATCCAAATATGGCTTAAATATCACGTTCATCAAGCTCATGAACGCAGCAGGGGCATTCGTTAGACCAAAACACATCACTACAAATTCGTAATGCCCATACCTGGTTCTAAAAGCAGTCTTTGGCACATCCATTGCCTGTATTTTCAATTGATGATAACCGGATCTCAAGTCAATCTTAGAGAAGACACACGCACCTTGTAACTGATCGAACAAATCATCAATGCGAGGAAGAGGATACTTGTTCTTAATAGTTACCTTGTTCAACTGCCGGTAGTCTATACACATCCTAAAACTCCCATCCTTCTTCTTAACAAACAAAACCGGAGCACACCAAGGAGATGCAGTTGGTCTAATGAAGCCTTTGCTCAACAACTCTTCAAGTTGGGCCTTGAACTCTCTTAACTCCGCGGGAGCCATTCTATAAGAGGGTATAGAAATGGGGCGATTAACCGGTTCAAGGTCAATACAAAAGTCAATATCCCTATCTAGTGGCATACCAGGAAGATCTGCAGGGAACACATCCAAAAACTCATGGACTACCGAAACCGAATCAATCGAAGGTACTTGGGTAGTGTCATCCTTGAGATGTGCCAAGAAAGCTAAACACCCTTTACTAACCATTTTCTTAGCACGAAGAAAGGAGATGATACGCACCAGATTGGAAGTGTAGTCGCCCTCCCACACTAACGGATCTGTCCAGGCTTGGCTAACGTCACAGTTTTAGCATTACAATCCAAGATCGCAAAATTCAGAGAAAGCCAAGTCATACCTAGAATTACATCAAAGTCACCCATTTCTAAGATAACCAAATCTACATAAGTGTTACTCCACACAAAAGTCACTAAACAAGACCTATACACTTTTTCAACTATCACCGACTCACCCACCAGAGTAGAAACACGAATAGGCTTGTCAAGTAATTCACAATGTAAATTAAGACCATTAGAAAATGAGGAAGATACATAAGAAAATGTGGATCCGGGATCAAACAGTACAGAAGCCATGCAATCACAAACCAAAAGATTACCTGTGATGACTGCATCAGATGCCTCCGCTTCAGACCGCCCAGGGAAAGCGTAACAATGGGCCCTATCGTTTGTCTGTCCGTTGCCTCTACCATGTTGTGATGTAGTGTCTCTAGTTTGCCCATCACCCCGGCCATTTTGGTGACCACCATTACCTCGACCACCACGTCCTCCAGAATAACGGCCTCTACCATGACCACCTCTACCTCTAGCTATTGGGGGTCTATAACTCTGTTTTGGACAATTCCTCCTAATATGTCAAGTCTCTCCACATCCATAACACTCTCTAGAGTCAAGCATAGGTCTCTCAGAGAAGTGTTGACCGGTCTGAGGTGGACCCCCAACTACAGTCTGTAGCGAAGACTGAATTGGTGGAACTGAGTAACCTCCGGAACCCTGTCCTCTAGAGTAAGAACCATTAAACTCACCTCCCTTTCGAAGCCTTTTTGATGTCGATGCCATGGTGAATTCATCTGGCTTCACTCCTTCCACCTCTACCACGAAATGTACCACTTCTTGGAAGGATTTTGCCGTAGCCGCTACCAGTAAGACTGAAATCCGCAACTCTGACCTCAACCCCTTCACGAAACGACGAATCCACTATTGTAGACTGAAACAAAGTTGGGTGGCATATCTGGATAGTGCACGAAACTTAGCCTCATATGCAGTAACTGACATCCTACCTTGCTCTAGGCTTAAGAATTCATCTCTTTTCCTATCCCTCAAAGTCCGTGGAATATACTTCTCCATAAGAAAGCTAGAGAATGATGCCCAAGTCATAGGTGTTGCCTCTGTCGGTTGACACTCAACCTGTGATCGCCACCACATTTTGGTGTTTCCTTGGAACTGATAAGTCACAAACTCAACACCAAACCTTTCTACTATACCCATCTTCTGTAGTAGCTCATGACAGTCAACCAGAAAATCGTAGGCATCCTCCGATTCAGCACCCTTGAAGACTGGAGGTTTCAATTTCAAGAACTTACTGAAAAGTTCATGCTGATCATTTGACATTATAGGCCCTGTAGTCAGACGAGGAAATGTGCCTATCTCCAATGAGGCATCCATACGGGGAGCCCCAGCAGCGGCATGTCGTACCTCTGAAACCGGAGGTGTTGGTGCAGAAAACACTGGAGGTGCCTGACCCTGATCAGATAACCCGCTAAGATAAGCAAGAACTTGATTGATCATCTCTGGGGTAGGTTGGGGTGGCAATTCCTCATTTTGCTCTTGTTCATTTTCCCCTTACTCACCCTCTCTTACTACCTCCTCAGTCTGTGGAGGAGTCACTGCCCTAGCATCAGATGGACTAGGTGCTCGTCCTCTTCCTCTAGAAAACGTCCTCCCATGACCTCTACCACGGCCTCTTGCCACTGCTCTTCCTCGAGCCACAGCCCCAGTGGCTGGCTAGACGTTTCTTGTCTTGCCGGTGTTGGTGTTGGCACAATCGTTGCTCTAGTTCTAACCATCTGCGAAATAGAGTGAAGATGGTCAGATACCAATTTGTATCACCTAGATACAGATTGGATTCAAGTAGTAGCACGAAAGAAAGAAAGAAAGAATGGAGTTTTCCTAAAGTCTTATCACCTCTAAAAGAAAAGTAAAGACGTCCCTCTACCGTTCCTTAAGACTCTACTAGACTCGTTCTTTTGTGATGAGACCAACGAACCTAATGCTCTGATACCAAGTTTGTCACGACCCAAAACCGAGCCACGACTGGCACCCACAATTACCCTCCTATGTGAGCGAACCAACCAATCTAAATCCCAACATTTCAATATAACATCAACAGAAAGTAATGCGGAAGACTTAACTCATTAATAAAATCAAATCAATAACTATTATTATCCCCAAAATCTGGAAGTCATCACCACAAGAACATCTATAATCAAATGACTAAACTAACAGTATTCTAAAAGCTAAAACAATGTAAAAGCTAGTCCATGCCGGAAACTTCAAGGGCATCGAGACAAGAGGAAGAATATCCAGTCCAAGGTAGAAGCATTAGCTCACCCTGAAGATCCGGTGTGACGAAACTGGCTAGACTTGCGGTTGAGTTGAAGACGACGGCACGTTTGTTGAACTCCACAAATAACAAAGAAGAAAACATAAAAGTAGGGGTCTGTACAAAACACGGGTACTGAGTAGATATCATCGGCCCACTCAAAATAGAAAACAGTATATACCAAGTAATATCATAAAATCAACTATGATACTCAAAATGTAGCAACAACAAGTACTATATCATTAACAATTACCGTCAAGTTCACACATGAGGACTCAAGCCTCAATACCATACTCATTTGGGAGTTATGTTCAGTAGATTGAGTATATTAACATCTTTCAAGATTCATTATCTTTATTTCTCTTGTGTCGGTACGTGACACTCCGATCCCTCATATTCATTAATCCTCTTGTGTCGGTATGTGACACTCCGATCCCCTACTACTATGTGTCGGTACGTGACACTCCGATCCCCTAAATCTATGTGTCGGTTCGTGACACTCGATCCCCTAAATCTACGTGTCGGTTCGTGACACCCGATCCACTAAATCTACGTGTCGGTTCGTGACACCCGATCCCCTAAATCTACGTGTCGATTCGTGACACCCGGTCCCCCTAATACTACGTGTCGGTTCGTGACACCCGATCCCTTAATTCTATGTGTCGGAACGTGACACTCCGATCCCTTAATCTCATTCTATCAATTCATCAAGCTTTCTCTTATACCAAGGCATCATCATTCTCATTACTTTAGTTCATCAAGCCTTTTTTTATACCAAGGCATCATCAATCTCATTACTTTAGTTCATCAAGCCTTTTCTTATACCAAGGCATCATCAATCTCATTACTTTAGTTTATCAAGCCTTCTCTCATACCAAGGCATTATCATTAATAAAGAGATTAGGGTTTTGCAAGATTTGGGATTCAATAACTTCATCATGCTTATAAATCACAATTATATATTCACATTCATGCAAGCATACAATTAAGCACATAGCAGGGTTTACAATACATCAATACATATCATTCCCTATTAAGAGTTTACTACGAATAGTATGAAGACCATAACCTACCTCCACCGAAGATTCGTGATCAAGCAACAAATTCCCCAAAGCTTTGCTATCCTCTTCGTTTCTCTCTTTCTCGTTCAATTTCTCTCTCTCTTTGTTCTTTCTATTTCTTATTCAAACCCTCTTTCTTTTACCCTAATTAGCATGTAATAAGAATAAAAGATGGCAATAATAGCCCACTAATTAACTTAAGTTACCTCTTTAACCCCGAGTAATTAGACTTATTAACCTTAACCCTCTAACTTTATAATTAAGGTAGAAATAGTCTAAAACGTCCCTTAAAACGTGTAAGAAATCCGACCCAGACTGGGATTTCGCAACCTGTGACGGCCCGTCGTGCCTGCGAGGGTCTGTCGTGCAGGTCGTCGCAAGGTTCAGAGACTCAATTTCCACCAAAGAATCTGTGACGGTCCGTCACACCTGTGACGGTCCGTCCTGCCATTCCGTTACGAAGTTCAGAGAGTCGATTTTCAGTACCCAATTTTAGAATTTTTAAGTGTTTTGAAACGAGACCCTGCGACGGTCCGTCGTGCCCATGACGGTCTGTCGTGGGGTCCGTCGTCTCAGCCAATTTTCTAGAAATAAAATCTGCTGCTCAAAATGACTATACAGGTCGTTACAATGCTAGGCTTATTAGTCTATACATACAAGCCATGGGGCTTAATTCATTGTTTGACTAAGTGATTTATATTTACCCAAGATTATGTGGTACAAGACTTATGCATCTCATAGATATGCCAAGATATTGATTTCGATCTTTAGAGGCAGCATTCATTAAATATTTGCTTACGTATGACTTATGTGTCAATAAGTAATTGGGCAAGGGAACCCGATTTTGAATCCTTTGGAAAACACGTAATCTTTTTTAACTTGATAATCGTATTTTTAACATTTGGGGAAACCTAGTTCAATCCCCATCAACCCCATAATATTTCCTCTCGTTTTTTCTTTTCCTTTTTCGTTTATGTGAAGTAGGTTGTGGGTTCAATCCCCAACAAGCTCATTATCTTTCTTTTAATTTATCTCGTAACATTCTCACCTATCCAAGAGGTTGTGGGTTCAATCCCCCACAAGGTCATTATTTTTATTTTAATTTATCTCTTAACTTTCTCACCTATCCAAGAGGTTGTGGGTTCAATCCCCCACTCTCCACATTTATTTTCTCCTTTAGTTTTCTTCTAACTCTGTCATACATTCAAGAGGTTTGTGGGTTCAATCCCCACTCACCACATCTATTTTTTCCTTGCATTTTTCTCACAATTTTTTTAATGAATTTTTTCATTTAGTGATGTCATGGGTTCAATCTCCAATGACCTCACATTTAGAAAAAATATAAACGAAGCTCATTTTTTTGAAAGTTGGTCGGGACTACAATTTCCAGTAGGTTGGAAATTTAATCTCTTCCAATCCATTTTTGTCTTAATTTTTTGTTCATTTTTTTGTACCTTTCATGTAATGATGTCTTGGGTTCAATACTTAGATATATCATTTATTTTACATTCATCATTCATTGCATTTTGTACCATTTTGTTTAGCCTAACCCAACCTACAAAATGCAGGAAATTTGTTCACTATTTTTAGCTTCTATTTATCATCATTCATCTATTAATGATTAAGGCATTTCGTGGATCATTTTGTGCATCTTTTAGTGTTAATAATTTTTAACATTATATTCAGCAAAGAATTACCATTTCATCCGGAAACATTACACCACTTTTATACCTTATGATTTACACAAATATTCGCACATAAAATTCAACCATATAAACATATCATTATTCACATACTTTCGGTTGACATAACTTAACATGCTTACAATTCCAAACAGATAGTCAAGAACACATTATCAGGAAAATAAAACTTCAAACTTAAACTACTAGCAAACATACCAACAACATGATCTCTAACCTATTTCAGATTGAGATCAAAGGGATACTAGGGACAATGAGTTCGACATGAACTAGAATAACCCTAGTTTTCGAGTAGATTCATCTAAGCCTTAAGGGTATCTTGGGAAAGTGACCAAGAGTAATAAAACACATAACTTTTATGACGTTAAAAGCTCAACTTTCTACCAAACATCTTCTCCAAAAATCACGTCCAGATCCCCTCAAAGTCAACACCAACTTGACGGACAAACTTCTCTTTGGCTACGTGATTGATTTTGTTTGTTTTCTTATATTTTTTTTACCTACTGTTTTGAAGTTATTTGATAGAGAGAATCGTGAGTGAGATTGATAGAGACGTGACAGAGAGAGATGAGCGTGGGAGAGAAGAGTTTTGTTAGAATTAGGAGTCTAGTTTTGGATTTAGTCAAATTAGGTTTTTATTTAATTATTAAAAATCTTATTTACTTTAATTTTAAATAATCTAATAAATAATAAGTATAAATTAATTACATCAATTTACCAACTTAAGTTAAAAACACTTTAATTCATTGCTTCCACCTAGGTTCGAACTTGGGTGGAGCAAGACTTCACTTCAAGAGACCAATTTCGGCCCTCTCTCCCAAAAATTCCCCTCCACCTTATTAATTAAATAATTAATTATATATTTAGGGTAATTACGATACTACCCTTATCTTGAAAAAAGACCATTTTACCCCTAGACCCTCCAAACCTAAGATTTTCCCTTTTTAAGTCCGATAAGACTCATTTAAGTAAATATTCGTATTTGGGAGTCCAACATGGTTGGACCCAACCTTTCCTAGCTTAACTAACTCCCAAGTTAGTTCTCTTGGATGTAGCAAGGGTTCTGAGGTCTGGTTCTAGGCGCATCAATCCGTGTGAACTCGGTCTAATCGTTGGCATTGTAGACACATTAAGCATTAATTAGCATAATAATTTTTAGGGTTGTTTCATTGTACCCACCAAGGAACATTCGTCCCCGAACGACACTACTCTCTACTAAAAATAAGTAAAACATCTATAGAATGAATTCCTATGTAGGTAGTTCAATACTCCCCATTGGTGAATATCTTAATCACATTTTTACATGAAGGTGAACATCCTTGAAGCCTACTAGTAGCTTCACATTAATAGACTAAGGAACTCTTTCCAATACTAGTCTCATCAAAGCATACAACACAAGTTAACATGTAAGTCATACAAATCAGAACCCAACATGATGACCCAAAACATATTAACCTCATACTAGTGCATAAATAACATAAACAGTCAAATACATGAAATACTAATTAAGGCTACGCACCTGAGACTTCACCAAAGGTGCCTTTCCATGCACCCAAAGACTTTAGTGCGAAGAAACGTTGCCTCCTTGGAGCCTCTTCACTTGGACCATTAGGTTGAACTCTCTCCTTCCCTTGTTCTTGACTTCTCCTATTCGAACAATACTTCATCATGTGACCCAGTTTGTCACAACTGTAACAAGCGTTAGAGTGCATCACACATTCTCCCCCATGAAGTATGCCACATGTAACAATCCTAAAAAAATAGAATACAATAGATACTTTGGGTGATTTATTATTATTTTAAAAATATTAATTTTTAAGGGCATAATGGTCTTTTCAAGTATTAATTAAAATAATTCAGCTTTTTTATTAATTTCCTTTAACGTATTGGTTAATAAAAATCAGATTTTGTATTAATTTAATTAAATTGTATTTTTACTAAGTCTTGAATCTAGTTTCCTAATTTTAATAACTCTCTCCCTCACGTTTCTCAACTCTCTTCCACGTCTCTCAACTGTCGTTCTCTAACATTCTGACTAATAAGAAAGCTCAAGAACAATTTCAAAAAAATTGTTCTTCACACTTGAAAAAGAGACGAAAAGTTTTAAGAAAAGCAAGGTAATTAAAAACGTCAAGGCAAAGGGAAGTTGTTGGTCGAGTGATGTGTACATTGAGGAGAATTGGGCGTGCTTTGGAGGAGTTTTTGGATAGCATATTGACACTTGAAAAAATCAAAAGGTATGAGTTTCTCTCCTGGAAATCTTTCTCCAAGATTATTTTTCTTTGAATGATTCTCAAGGTCTTGAAAACTAAGGTTGTTCCCCTTTGTATCTCCTTGTCCTCAGTTTCAAACTGAACTCGTAGGATCAGTATGTTGTGATGCTAGATTTTGACATGAATGATACATTCACATTAATTGTGAACATGTTTATGTGAGTGAATTTACGAAAACAATATTCGAAGTGTGATCAAAAAGTTGGTGTGTGTGCACGTGGGCAGTGGCTTTGGCCACTGTTTTGGGGTTGTATAAATCATGTATTTCTTGTGTATTTTATGTGTGCAATGTGTGTATAATGTGCTGTTCATTACCATGAAATATATTACATTCAAATCACCTTCTTTTAGCCAACTAAGCATATGAACAATGTGTCTAAAAATGAGTTGAATAATGACTAGAATGTTCCAGATATGGGTACTGTATAATAAGGTTGCAAATTGGGTTTTAAAAGGGAAAATTGAATGAGTGAGGTCGATGGGAATCAAAACCAAGACCTCACATGTTAATATTGCTTAAAAAGAAAAAAAAAGGAATGGGTCTAAAGGGAATCGAACCCCCTTTGCTACTGATCTAGCCTCAAAGAAAAAAAATAATGGGACTGGGGGGAGGGGGGATCGAACTCTTGATCTCATAGGTGAAGGAGGAGAAAATTAATTAAGCAAACAAATGGGAGGTGTGGGATTCGAACCCACTACCTCTAGGTACACACGAAGGAAAAGAAAAATAAGAAAAAGAAAATGCGAGAGGAGGGAATCGAACCCACAACCTCAAGGCTGAAAGAAGGAGCGAAATAAATTAGGAAACGAAGCGAGACTGTGGGGGTTTGACCCCAAAACCTCACTGCCACTCGCCCAGTTTAAAAAAATAGAGATAGAGAGGATGTGGAGGTTCAAACCCAGAACCTTCCTATCCCAGCGAGAAAGCATGAGAGAAATTTAAAAAATAAATAAATAAGGGGGTTGTGGGGGTTCGAACCTACAACCTCCCTATCCAAGTGAAAATCAAAGGAAAAATCTAAGAGATTATCGGGGGTTTGAACCCATAACCTCTTCATTCAGGCAAGAATGGGCAATAAGAGACTATTAAAATTTAAAAGGGATTGTGGGGGTTCCAACCCCAACCCTTCGATTAACTAAAAGTAAAATTAAAATAGAAAATTATTACTTCCATGTAAATGTTGATATTTAATTTAGAGTTCTAATGTTATGAATATCATAAATAAAATCAATGAAGAATATAGATGATATCCAAGTGATTCAAGATTTGGGTTCCCTTGCCCAAACTTTCGTATTTATGCACTAGTTCTATGTGAGTAAAATATCCAAGAGTAATGCCATTTACTTAGATCAAAAATCAATATCTTGGCATATATACAAGATACATAAGTCTTGCACTACACAATCTTAAGAAAGTAAGAATCACTTAGCGAACTATTAATCAAGCCCAATTGCTTAAGTGAACCTAAGATGTACGTAATGTAATGATGAACCCTAGGAGGGTTAACTATGAGTGTAAGATACACTAAATGGACAAGTCCATTGGCATATGATTAGATGAACTATGAAATGATTAAATGAACATTGGCGTAATAAGAGGTGAGTAACTATGAATAGCAATGGTCATAATAACGAAGAATGTTGTAACAACATGATATGAGACTAATATATATGATGAGACAAATCTCAAATGAGCCTATGTATATTTTACCAATATGTACTCAATAATGAATGAAACTTTATACTGAGCACCGATAGTCTAGCTATGAACGGTGGTGCCTTCTTTTGGGAAGGGCGAAGGTTCACGTAACTCTTATGAGATGAGGCTGTCTTGCTTGCCGGGTATGGGTCTCCATACATCTCCTAGTCTTTGAACCTATACTACCAATAGTGGGATCTGGCATGGTTAAATTCTCATATACGCTAGCTTGATATTGAGTCACTTTGGCCGATGATTTAACCTATTTTCTGTGTGGGTAAGACACTAGATTTCATGATGCTCACATGATCTATGTCGGTTAAAGTTAAAGTTCCCAATGAATCAATGAGGCCATCCTCAAATGAAGCATATAAATAAATTAATGATACCGAAGGTGTTAGGATAGGATAATCAAGAGGTGAACTAGACTAAGGTAATGACATTAGGTTAATCCTGATCATTGCACAGCAAACCCGATGAAAGTCTTAAACTACATCTTAGGTATAGCTTGTGTTCACACTAGCCTATGAATAAAATGAAATGAAGTATGTATGAATGAATGAAGTAGACTCTGTGTTTGCTAATGAAGACTCCCTAGTTGAGGTCCCATGTGTTGAGCCCTCATTTTGGAAAGTCTTAATGTCAAGTCCATGATTCCAAGGTCTCATGGCATATTAATGAATGATATGAAAAAATTTATGTGTCATATGTTATGTTCTATATGAAGATGTTACGTGTTCTGTGCAATACAATATTTATAATGATTCATGTTACTCTAATGGCATGACCTTCCTAACTCAATTTGGAAAGTTCACTAACTTTCCTAATATCAATTTGTCAAGTCTACTAACTTGACTTCCAAAAAAATCATGTTGTTAGGGAAGAGCTTTCCTTTCTCATGTATGTACTTGGTGTGTACTATCATATACCCACACTTTGTACAACTTTGTACTAACCCTATACATCTATACTATTTAAGGTGCAGGAAAAGGTGGGTGATAAAGCAACATGTTCATTGTTGTAGCTATCCGGGCATCACTATTCATCCCGAGTTTGGTAAGTCCTGATGTCTTCGAGGATGCAACTTTTTTACATTTTAGAGTAGTTTTAGAGTTGAGCTAGTGGAGCATGTTCCACTAGCGTTTCTTTCCTACTTTTGTTTAGACATTGTATTGGTGCCATTATGGCCATCATACAATTAATACTTAATGAATTATTTGTTTCAGTTTCTTACCTTTTTAATGTTAGATGGTTGATGATGAACGATTATGAAATGTTAAGAATATTTAGCAAGTATGCTAAAGATAAAAAAGTTTCAAATTTTCCACTGAAATTAGTCTAGGTGAGGTATGAATAACGCATGTAGGCTTGTCTGTGACCTCTAAGAAGTTAATGACGTCGATATCGGATGGGGTTTAGATTCTGGTCGTGAAAAAGTTAAAATCAGAGCCCTTGGTTAAATTTCGAGACTTTTGAGTTCACATCAACCACATTGAGTAGTTTCTAAGTCATGGTAGTGAAGTGCACCACTATCCTGGATTAGAGACAGCAGGATGCGTTGGAAAAATTTCCCTTCTTCTTATTTTATCATGCTTCTACTAATGTTTGAGTTCTTTGTG
Source organism: Solanum peruvianum (assembly GCA_027705065.1). Classification (NCBI taxonomy): domain Eukaryota; kingdom Viridiplantae; phylum Streptophyta; class Magnoliopsida; order Solanales; family Solanaceae; genus Solanum; species Solanum peruvianum. Next base: position 9,557,260 of record JAKWJD010001758.1, on the reverse strand, counting down.
TTATGAACCTGTCTAACATCAACCCATGTTGTTTTCAGAGAATGAATACTTGGAGAACTAAGGGTCCGAGGATGGGAGGAGGAGAAACATCTAGGGGTAATAAGAATCCACCCTAGGCTCGAGCTGAATGAGTGGTCATGCCAGTTAACCTAACTAGCTTGACTCATGCTGAGGTGAGGGAATCTCTATACAAGGTGACACAGGCCATCAAAATGGACGCTCAGGATATGACTCCCCTAGTCAACCGGTAGGATGTTTAGAGAAAGAATCCACTGGTTCGCTGCATGGCTGACACACTGCGAGATTTCACAAGGATGAATCCTCCGATATTGCAGAAGCTAAGACATCAGAGGATACTCAAGATTTTGTAGATGAGGTGCATAATATCCTAGTGGCTATGGGGGCCACTAATATTGAGAAGGCTGAGCTGGCTTTCTACCAGCTCATGGATGTTGAACAAACATGGTGAATGATGTTGCAATATAGTCGTGTGTTAGGTGGAGTACCAATCACATGGGCGTAGTTCAAGACAAAACTTCTGGAGAGATTCTTCCCTAGAGAGATGAGGGAGGTCAATGTTTTTCATCAACCTTAAACAAGTCTCTATGACGGTTAGGGAGTATTCCCTGAAGTTTGTTAAGCTATAAGGTTATGTTACTTTCCATAGTATTGAATTGAAAGAATAGGGAGAATATTGAGATTTGTTGAAATCATCCAGGTAAGGCTAATGATGTAGTTAATGCTTTGACATGGCTGAGCATGGAAAGTATAACCCACGTTAAGGATGAGAAGAAGGACCTGGTGAAAGAGGTACACAGATTGTCCTGACTGGGTGTGTGATTGGTTGACTCTACTAGTGGGGGTGTTTCAGTTCATCCTAGTTCTGAATAATCCTTGGTAGTTGAAGTCAAGAAGGATCCACATCTTGATCCTGTTTTTATGGAGCTGAAGGACTCAGTGCCGTTAAAAATGAATGAGTCTTTCACATTGGGCGGTTAGGGCATACTTAGATACCAAGACAAGATGTGTGTACCATATGTGGATGATTTGCGGACCAGGATTGTGGGAGAGGCCCATGGTTCTAGATATTCCATAAATCTAGGTACCACCATAACATATCATGATCATAAGAAGATTTATTGGTGGGATGGTATGAAGAAGGACATTGTAGAATATGTGGCTAAGTGTCCTAATTGTCAGGAGGTTAAGGCAGAGCATCTTAAGACTGGTGGTCTCACTAATATTATTGAGGTTCCGAATTGGAAGTGAGAGGCCAATAATATGGACTTCGTGGTTAGTCATCTGAGGACTAGGAGGCATCATGACTCCATTTGGGTTATTGTGGACTAATTGACTAAGTCTGCTCACTTTAACCCTGTGAAGTCTACTTACAAAGCCTAGGATTATGTGAGACTATACATTGATGATATTGTGAGTTTTCATGGGATTCCTTTGTCTATCATTTATGATAGAGGAGCTCAGTTTACTCCATATTTCTGGAGATCTTTCCAGAAAAGCTTGAGCAAGCAGGTAAAACATAGCGCTGCCTTTCATCTTCAGATAGATGGGCAGGCATAGTGCACCATTCAGACATTGGAGTACATATTGAGAGGGTGTGTGATTGACTTCAGAGGTAATTGGGATTACTATTTGCCTTTGATATAGTTCTTGTATAATAATAGCTTTCACTCTAACATTGGAATGTCACCTTTTGAGGCATTGTATAGTAGGAGGTGTAGATATCTAGTTTGGTGGTTCGTGGTTTGAGAGTCATCTATTTATGATCCATAGATCATTCATGAGGCCTTGGAGAAAGTTAGAGTAATTAACGACACGTTGACGACTGCTTACAGCCGATAGAAATCATTTGCAAACTACAGAAAGCGACCCTTAGAATTTAATGTTGGTGACCAAGTTTATTTGAAGATATCGCCTATGAAAGGGGTGATGAGATTTTGTAGAAGAGAAGCTGAGTCCGAGGTATGTGGGGCCATATGAGATCCTAGAGCATGTGGGTGAGGTGGCCTATGAGTTAGCATTGCTTGCGGAGCTAGCTTCTATACATCATGTCTTTCATGTTTTTATGTTCAAGAAGTGCCTAGGTGATCAAACATCAATCCTACCTATTGAAGGTTTGGGGGTCGGTGAAGACTTGTCCTACGAGGAGGTACTTGTTGAGATCTTAGACACATAGATGAAGCGGCTGAGGAACAAGGAGATTGCAACAGTGAAGGTATTGTGGAGGAATCATCTTGTTGAGGGTGCTACGTGGGAGGCTGAGGCCGACATGAGATCCCGCTATCCTCATCTTTTCAGCACTTGAGGTTAGTCTTCCTACTCTTAAGCTTATGTTTCCTTATCTCTTCGTATTTTGTTGCTATTGGTTGACTGTGCATAGCGATTATGTTATGATCTGATTTGCATTACGATGTGTAGTGGTAGTGTCATTTGGGGACGAATATTCCTAAGGGGGGAATAATGTAACAACCCTAAAAAATTGAATAGATAAATACTTAACGTGATTTAATCATTATTCTAAAATATTGAAATTTTAAGGGAATAATTGTCCTTTCACGGATTAAGTAAAATAATCACATTTTGTATTAATTTGATTAAATCCTATTTTGACTAAGTCTTCAATTTAGTGTCTTAATTCAAGTGAATCTCTCCCTCACGTTTCTGAACTCTCTTCCACGTCTTTCAATTATCATAGTCTTACGCTCTGAATAACAAGAAATCTCAAGAACTGTTTAATAACAATTGTGTTTCAGACTTGAAAAACACACGAAAAGTTTTAAGAAAAGCAAGGTAATTAAAAACTTCAAGGCAAAGAGAGGTTGTTTGTCGAGTGGTGTGTAAGTTGAGGAGAACTGGGCGTGGTTTGGAGAAGTTTCTGGGCAGCAGCTTCACACTTGAACAACATCAGAAGGTATGGGTTTTCCTCCTGGAATTCATTCTCCAAGAGTATTTTCCTTCGAACGATTCTCAAGGTCTTGAAATCTAAGGTTTTTCCCCTTTGTATGTCCTTATCCTTAGTTTCCAGACAATACATAGGATCGCTATGTTGTGCTGGTAGATTTAGGAATGAATGATGTATTTATATTAATAGTGAACATGTTTATGTGAGAGAAATTACGAAAATGATATTCCAAGTGTGATCGAAATGGTTGTGTGAGTGTGTGCACGTGGGCAGTGGCTTTGGCCACTATCTTGGGGTTGTATAAATCATGTATTTCTTTTGTATTTTATGTGTGAAATACGTGTACAATGTGATGTTCATTACTATAAAATATAGTGTATAGAAATAACCATATTTTATCAAACTAATCTTATGCACAATGTGACTAAAAATGAGTTGAATAATGACAAGAATTTTCCAGATTTGGGTACTCTATAATAAGGTTAAAATCTGGGTTCTAAAAGGGAAAATTAAATAAGTGAGGTCAATGGGAATCATACCCAAGACCTAACAGGTTAAGATGTCTTAAAAAGAAAAAAAAAATGAATGGTGCTAAAGGTAGCTAGTGATCTCGCCTCAAAGACAAAAAAGAATGGAACTAGAGGGGATCGAACTCGTGATCTCTAGGGAGAAGGAGGAGAAAATTAATTAAGCAAATAAATGGGAGGCGTAGGATTCGAACCCACTACCTCCAGGTACACGCGAAGGAAAAGAAAAATAAGGAAAAGAAAACACGAGAAGAGGGAATAGAACCCACGACCTCAAGGCTGAAGGAAGGAGCAAAATAAATTAGGAAATGAAGTGAGACTCTAGGGGTTCGATCCCACAACCTCACTGCCACTCAAACAATTTAAATAAAATAATGATAGAGAGGATGTGGGGGTTCGAACCTATAACCTCCCTATCCTAGCGAGAAAGTATGAGCGAATTAAAAATAAATAAATAAATAAGGGGGTTGTGGGGGTTCTAACCCACAACCTCCCTATACAAGCAAATATTAAAGGAAAAAAATCAACGAGATTGTGGGATTTTGAACCCACAATCTCTTGAGTTAGGAAAGAATGGGCAATAAGAGACTATTAAAAATTTAAAAGGGATTGTGGGGGCTCGAACCCCAACCTTTCTATTATCTAAGAGTAAAATTAAAATAGAAAATTAATACTTCCATGTAAATGTTGAGATATAATTTAGAGTTCTTATGTTATGAATATTAGAAATAAAATCAATGAAATATATAAATGATATCCAAGTGATTTAAGATTTTGGTTCCCTTGCTAAAACTTCTGTATTGATTCACAAGTCATACATGAATAAAATATCCAAGAGTAATGCCATCTACTTAGATAAAAAATCAATATCTTGGAATATATACAAGATACATAAGTCTTGTACTACATAATTTTGGGAAAGTAAGAATCACTTAGCGAACTATGAATGAAGCCCCATGATTTGTATGTATAGACACATAAGTCTAATATACGTTCAAAAGTAAGTCAACCTAAGATGTACGTAATGAAACGATGAACCCTAGGAGGGTTAAGTATGAGTGTAAGATACACTAAATGGACGAGTGCGTTGGAATATGATGAGATGAACTATAAAAAAAATATATGAACATTCACGTAATAAGAGGTGAGTAACTATGTAAAGCAAAGGTGCTAATAATGAATAATGTGGTGACGAAATAATATGAGGCTAATGTATATGATGAGAGAAATCCTAAATGATCCGAAGTCATCAAACCCCACACAAAAAAATGGTGGAATCACAGGCCAAAGTGACCCAAAACATGCTAGCGTACATGGGAATTGAATCCCGCCAGATCCCTATATTGGAAGTATATGTTCGAAGACTAGGAGATATAAGGAGACACATACCCGGCATGCCAGACAGTATCATCTCATGAGAGTTACGTGAACCTCTGCCTTAACCAAAAGAAGGTATTACCTCTCATATCTAGTCTATCGATGATCACTATAAAGTTCCATTACATTCAACTCATACGTCATAGAAGCTTGCTTGTTGTATGAAGACATCATAGATCAATAGATGATTTCTCATATCATCATTAGTATTAAGTGTGTTAATCTCAATACTTTCATTAGAGTGTTCATAGAGAGTGGTCTTTTCATTAACTTTACACTCTCATAAGTGAGTACGTTTTGGTAATATTTACTTAGGCTCATTTGAGATTGCTCTCATATTTTACATTAGCCTCATATCATGTAGTCACCACATTTATTAACATTAGAACATTTTCTCTTCATGATTCCTCACCCCATTTTGCGTGAATATTTATTTCATCATATGCCTATGTACTTGGCCATTTAGTGTGTTTCACACTCTAACTTAACCCTTCTTGGGTTTCATCATTTCATTGATCATTTCATCATTTATTTGTTCATTTCGTCATTTAATAGTTCATTTCATCATATACATCAATGTCCTTAGCCATTTAGTGTGTTTCACACTCTTACTTAATCCTTTTAGGGTTACATCATTTCATCACATACATCTTAGGTTGACTTACTTTTAAACGTATGCTAGACTTATTAGTATATACATACAAGCCATGGGGCTTCATACATAGATTGTCTAAGTGATTCATATTTACAACATTATGTGGTACAAGACTTATGCATCTTGTAGATATGCCAAGATATTGATTTTGATCTTTAGAGGCAGCATTCATTAAATACTTACGTATGACTTATGTGTCAATATGGTATTGGGCAAGGAAACCCAATTTCGAATTCCTTGGAAAACAATTAATCTTATTTTAAACTTGATAATCACATTTTTCAAATTTGGGGGACCCTAGTTTGATTCCCATCAACCCCAAAATATTTCCTCTCTTTTTGTCCTCTCCTTTTTCGTTTAAGTCAATGAGGTTGCGAGTTCAATACCCCACAAACTCATTATGTTTCTTTTAATTAATCTTTTAACTTTCTCACCTATCCAAGAGGTTGTGGGTTCAATCCTACTCTCCACATTTATTTTTTCCTTTATTTTTCACCTCACTCTCTCATCCATTCATGAGGTTGTGGGTTCAATCTCCACTCACCACATCTAGTTATTCCTTGCATTTTACTATAGAAATTTTATAAATTTTCACATAGTGATGTCGTGGGTTCAATCTCCAATGACCTCACATTTAAAAAAATAAACGAAGCTCATTTTTTTAAAAGTTGACTGGCTGGAAATTGTAGTCTCTTCCAATCAATTTTTGTCTTAATCATTTGTTGATTTTTTATAGCTTTCATAAAATGATGTCTTGGGTTCAATATTTAGTGATCTCATTTATTTTCCATTAATTTTTCATTGATTTTTTTACCATTTTGTTTGGACGAACTGATATACCGTGGTTTCACGGTATTATAAATACTTTTTCCTTATGTTTAGTGTGTCCAAAAGCCTTTTTGTGCTAATTTTTTTATAAGTTTCTTCTTATTTGCAGGAAATCTGTCAAGAGATGAATGCGGAGGTTTTGAGCGAAGAAATGCACAAGAAACCACCTACGGAGCTTGTGACAGTCCGTCATGCTCGTGACGGTCCATAGGTGGCAGCATAGTGCAGCTGCTGAAAGAAGATGGGAAGTGTGACCAAGGTTGGGGTTACGAAAGCGTGACGAACCGTCGTATCCATGACGTTCTGTCCTACAGGTTCATCAAGAAGATCAGAGAAGTAGTCCAGTACCCATATTCCAAGAGTTCAAGTGTTTCGGAACTGAGACCCTCAACGGACCGTTCTGCCTCTGAAGATCCGTCATACCTGCCGTCGAGGGTAATGACGAGAGCAGCAGAAGAAATTGCACAAGTATGGGACGTCGGAATCCATGACGGCCCGTTTTGACCACGACGAACCGTCGCGAGCTTTGTCGACCCAACCGCGTTTTAATAGATTTCCAACAAATAGAGTCCTTGTTTAATTAGGTTTTTGTTTTCTATAAATAGTTCAAAAAACCTCGTTTTTAAGATTAGACTAAGGATTATTACATTAGACTCGGGATCATTGTCTGACCTTTGAATAATGGGAGACTCTTGATTATTTTGTAGGCTCTTTAGAGATTATTGATTATCTTGAGACTTTTATCATTGATTGTTGTTGACTTTTGCTGATTAATCAAGTGAACTTTTGGATTTTACTCTTTCTCATTGAAGTAAGTGCATGAATTCTTATATCACATATTTGAATATTGTAATTATGACTATGGGTAACTATACTCCATATCTAGGGTTGTGGGAACCATACGCTAATAATGAGGTAAAACCTAACTAAAATAACAATTCTAGAATAGTGTCTTGCATGTATTGATAATTCTTTCATTTAGAAGACTTTTTAACGGATGTCCAACGTTAGAACTGCCCTTGATGCTACTTGCCGGACCAAGGAGGTAGATAATAGGAAAAGAATTATCAACATAGATTTAGTGTATACTATCTAATTGGCTAGTATTGATTGGTACGAGGTAATAACTTAGTCAAATATCGAATATGATGCTTAATATGAGGTTAAGATAAGGGTTAGTATCGCAACACACGTAGCTGGACAAAGGTGCTGAGTAAAATTTTCTAGATGCCGGACCAAGGATTTAGAAATACATAACTTATCACTTTGCATGCAAGATAATAGAAAAGAATTGTTATAGTTAGACTAATCAAGTTATGAACCTGTGGGGAACACGTAAACCATAGTTACTTTGATTAATTGATTAAACTCCAATATACGAAGCTGTTAGTTGACTTCTTTTATTTAGCTAGTTATTTTCATTTATTTAGGAATATAAACCCCTTTTTTTTATCATTTTATGCTTTATAAGGAAGTAATTGACTGAACAATAGTAATAATACATTGAAGTTAAGTCTAAACTATTTTTCTCGTGGGAACGATCCCGACCTCACTAGTTGTGGTATTTACTTTACACGACCGCTTTACTTCTTATTTAAGGAGTAAGTTTGAGCGTATTAAATTTTGGCGCCGCTGCCGGGGAAAGTATATTTTAGATTAACTTAATCTTATTACAATAGTTTAGTTGATATTTTTTTGATTTTACTTTGTTTTATTGTTTTTGTTTCGTGCAGAACCACCCTCTTTGTATGACAAATACACGGAGAGGACGAGAACCCTTGTTTCCCTACGATCACGAATTAGAGCGTACACTACGCAACATGAATATAAACTTGGGAATTAATGATGATGATCCAATCCAGAACATCCCAGCTCTGGTTGATGTTCATGGTGATTTGTTACCCGAACTTCTGTGTGAAAACCAACAGAGGGGAGAAAATCCCGCTCCACGGCCCCAAGCATACTACAGAGGCTATGACAACATACCAGACTCCGATGGGCCACTTGTCTTTCCTCCTTTACCACCAGGCCATACTTTTGTGGTAACTAGTAGCCTGATGCAAATGCTCACTGCTAAAGGTTTGTTTTTAGGGCTACCTTTTGAGGATCCACATGCCCATATATCTAAGGTAAGGGCAGTGTGTAAAAGTTGTGTAGGGAGGCCTGACTTGGACTTGGATGTAATAGGGCTATGAGTGTTTCCTCTCTCGCTGACGGGAGAGGCTGCTATATTATTCATTGAGCTCCCTTACAACTCAATTTTCATTTAGAACCAACAAAGGAATGTTTTCTTAGCACGCTACTATTCGGTCTCCAAGAAACTAAACTACAAAGTCAGAGTGAACAACTTTGTGGCACTACCAGGCGAGTCAGTTAGTAGTTCTTGGGATAGATTCACCTCGTTCTTGAGAAGTTTCCCAAATCACTGTATAGATGATGAGTCACTAAAGGAATACTTCTATCGAGGACAGGATGATAATAATAAAGCGGTGTTAGACACTATAGCAGGTGGATCTTATGGGGAGTGTCTTTATGCTGAGATTGCTGAAAAATTAGAGAAAATCTCCCGGAATAATAAAGCTTGGAGTACTAAGAAGTCAGATACCGGGAGAAATACCTTCGCAGTACAGTCCACTCACAACCCTGCAACAGATGAGATTCGTGAAGAAATGTCTCAGATGAGAACTGAGCTTGGGTTTGTACTAAAACAAGTCAGTGGGGGTGCATGAAATGATAAATGCAGTTAACTACATGCCTAAACCACCACCTCCTAATGATTAATGCTATTATGCGGAGGACACCTATGTAGTAAATGAGTAGACGGGGGGTTTGCGACCGAGCGCCAAAGGCTTAAATCAAGATAATTGGCGCCAAGGGTACCAAGGTCAGATCTATGGTAACTATAACGGTGAGGGTCATTATGTATGAGATAGAAAGTACAAACGTGACAACAACTTCAAGAGGGGTAACTATGGTAACAGAAATGATAGGAATGGGCCCTATGTCCCTTTTCAAAATCGTGAAGTTACTCCTACGGATAGTGGAGATAGTATGGCGCGAGTTGAGGATATGTTTAACAAAATGATAAGGAGGTTCAATGCAAGTGTGAGAACATTAAAGAGTTAAGGTGTGATTTAGCAGGTATTGGGCAAAAAGTCATAATAATACAATATCGATTAAGCAGATCGAGCTCCAAACGGCCCAATTTTGTGTGACAGTGAACACACGGCAACCGGGCACTCTTCCTAGCAACACTGTCCAATATCTGAAAAATGATGCGCACTGTATGGAAATCACACTCGGGGTGGTAAGCAAACCATTGACCCACCTATGACATCTAATGAGAAAAAGGTTAGAAAGGATGATGATAAGGTGGTAAAGGGTAGTGGTGAAGCAGAAGAGAGCACTTCAAAAGATACAGAAGTCACTATGAAGGTAATTCCTATGTCTAGACCACCACCACCCTTCCATTAGAGATTAGTGAAAAACACCGAGGATGGTAAATATCGACATTTTAAAACAATGCTGAAGCAGCTTTCTATGAATGTCCATTTGGCAGAAGCTCTAGAACAAATGCCCGGTTATACCATTTTTATGAAAGATCTTGTTACAAAGAAAAGATCGGTCACTTTCGAGGATGATGATAGAATGCAGCATTGTACTGCTATTGCTAAAAGATCTCTCGTACAAAAGAAAGAAGATCCGGGTGCGTTGACTATTCCCTGTCATTACATTTTGCGAAAGAATTATGTAATCTGGGGCAAGATAAATCTCATGCCCCTCTCGATTTACAAGAAGTTGGGTTTCGGTAACCCCAAAACCCACTGCGATGCGGCTACTGATGGCTGATCGAACAGTGAAAAGACCTATAGGTATACTCCATGATGTACTAGTAAAAGTGGAGTCATTCATATTTTTAGAAGATTTTGTTATTCTTGATTGTGAAGTCGATTTTGAAGTGCCTATTATTCTTGAGAGGCAATTTCTTGGTACAGGTAAAGCCTTAGTTGATATGGAAAAGGGGTAGATGAAATTTCGGTTAAACAATGAAGAAGTGACCTTCAACATTTGTAGGACCATGAGGCAAAGTGGTGAGCTCCAATCGTTATCCGCCATATCCCAAAAAAAAATGAAGAAGGAGAATGAAAAAAAAGTGCAAAACAAGAGATTATGGTTTGGGATTTGGTGCTTTTAGACAGTTTTGGGTTGCCTTGTCTTCAGAGCAAGCTCAAGTCCAAATGTACTTGCCCTTACTTGATTACCCAAGTATTCCCTCATGGAGCAGTTGAGTTAAAAACCAAGGAGGGAGTGCGGTTTAAGGTGAATATAGAACGAAAAAAAATCTATCTCGGGCATGCTGAATCGGCGAATGAAGTGATCGAGGCATACCATCTTGATAAAGTCTGAGTAATCAAATGTCCTCAGTCGTGCCTCGACGTTAAATCATGCGCTTTTTGGGAGGCAACCCAATACTTATAGTTTTTCTTTTTAGTAATGGTAGTATTTTATACTAATGGGTTTTTAATTTGCAGGCACATCACCAGGAAATTTTGCAGAAAATTACTATACAGCACTCACTGACGGATACAGCGACATACCGTTTCAATTGTGATGGACCGTCGCATGAATCCGTCGTGCCAGGTACGTGTTTCCGTTATTTTAAAACTAGGGCATACGCGACAGAATAAACGATTGATCGTCACATATGAGATTGACTGTCGTCGTTGAATCATCGCGTCTTTAATGAGGTATACCCGACACGACCCGACTAGGGTTTTTTTTTAAAAAAAATCAACATTTAAAACCCCCAACCTTTCATTTCACCCCAGTCCTTCACTCTTCCTCCTATTTCCCTTCCAAAATCATCTGTCTCTTCAATCGATCATTTTCCCCAAATTTTCCAAAATTCTAAAATTCATCATCTACTAGTCGGAGAGCTGCTGTTGTGGGTGTCTACTTGATAACCAAGTACCTTTCCCTCTTGTTTTTAACAAATTCTCAGGTATGTGTCTCTAATTTCTACTGATTTATATCGCAGTTTTGTTTATCAATTAGTAGTAGTCTAGTCCTTCTTGATACGTTCATTCTTTATCAAATTTTGTCTGACCTAGGATAAAAAAATTCCCAAAATAGCCGTGTTAAAACCCTAGAAATATGTACCTTAGCATTGCTAGTTTACTAGATATTTGGGTTAGACAAATGTAGGTCAAAACACTACCAATTCGATTTGGGTCATAGGGGATGAATGGGGCATCTCAAGTTCTGTCACTGAGTTCCAGAATGAGACCCCGATGACGGACCTTCGTATTCACGACGGACCGTTATTAGGTCCGTTCCAACCGCCGTAACACTCCACTGACCAATTTTTCTCCAAGTGTACACAAACAGCCACATGCGACGGACCGTTATTCTAGCGACGGTCCTTCCTGCTCAACCGCTCTGGTTGTCAGAGACCATATTCCTAAGTGTCTCTCATTTTTTCTAAGTGTCCTTTAACGGACACATGCGGCGGACCGTCATACCTACGATGGTCCGTCCTGCAAAACCGTTCTGGTTGTCAGAGACCTTTTTCCTAAGGGTCTCTCTCTATTTTTCTAAGTGTCCTCAAACGGAAAACTACAACGGATCGTCATCCCCTCGACGATCCGTCCTGTATGACCGTCATGACGGTCTGACACCCCTCTCCTAGGGTCTCCATATTTCTTTTAAATGTCCTCTGACGGACACCTATGACGGACCTTCGTTCCTGTGATGGTCCGTCCTGCATGACCGTTTCGATGATCAGAGACCCCTCTCCTAAGGGTTTCCATATTTCTTTTCAAGTGTTTAATGACGGACACCTATGATGGACCGTCTTACCTATGATGGTCCGTCCTGCACATGCCGTCATACTTGTCACAAACTCTCCTTCAGGGTTCTCCATATAAACATATTGTAAGTAAGACACGACGGACCCCATGACGGTCCGTCATACTCACGACGAACCATCACCTGGTCTATTGTGTTTCACTGTTACTATAGCAATGTCATTTTATTTTAATTTTATTTATTTATTTTGTGTGCTTTTGCTTGTCTTGGTTGCTCCTTCTAGTACTAATATTGATCTTTTACTGGTACTATTTACTATGGCACCAAAACAAGATGAAGTCTATGCAAGCGGGCGATCGAAGTCTGTCGCCCCGTGTGCCCGCTTGGTCATTGAATCTGATGATAAGCGTGACCCTGAGTACATGCACCCAGGAACTTCCACCCCATCCCGTGCTGCACGTGCTACTAGAGCCACACCCAAAAAAGTGGCGTTCGGCGTAGTCACTGCCTCCCAGTCTGATGAGGAGCGCACACTGACCGGCACACCATCTGGGTGAGCCACTAATGAAGAAGGAGTGTCTGGATCCTTAGGAGTTTCGTGGTCGGAGGAAGCCTCCGGATCTGCTGAGGTTCCCGCACCCGCCAACACTGCAGCGTCGGCCTCGTCTGATGAGGCCGACAGTTCAGAATCCACACCGGGTGCACCAGCTCGTGCTCTCACCCTGGTTACTGACCAGCCCAACCGGTGGTGTGTTGACGGGTAGTTTCAAGTCTATTCTGATGCAAAGTTCCAGAATGACAATAGAGTTTTGACTCGGACACTTACATTCAAGCGGAGGGTCCTTACAAGAAGTCTCCCGACGATGCCTGAGATGCACAATCTCTTCACCGGACATCGACTGCATTTGACAGCACGTCCGTTAGGATGTTATAATGAAGAGCTGGTCTGAGAATTCTACGCATCCTATGTAGCGACTCTCCTATTGCAGATTGATAGGCGGGATGCCCCCGCCAAACAGGCCCCACTTGAGCAGGTCCGAGTACGATGCGTTCCGGTTGATATCTCCTTGCTTGTTATCCGCCGGTTTCTAAACGGCGAGAATGTTGATGCTAATAGGACCACTTTCCATGCCGAGTTTGACTACAGATGGCAGATTTTCTAAGATGGCCAATTTCTGCGTAAGCATCGCTGAGAGAGACCACCAAGAAGTGGATTGCCCTGCACTTGTCCGTTTATGGAGAGGGTGCCGACTGGGTGACAGAGACGAAGGGGGCCATCAAGAAGACCAACTTCACTTTCATGGCGAAGTTTTTGTGGTTGATTTTCCGCGACTGCCTTTCCCCCACAACCGCTAATAATATCATCACATGGGATCGAGCTGTACTGATGGCGGCAATAATAGCTGGTTTGAGGTTATTTTGCGTGGCTTCTATAGGCGGTCATGCATGAGGGGGATTTTAAAGTCACAACTACTTACTCTTTCCCATGCATGATAATTTCTCTATGCAGATCTGCACGTGTTCCTATATTGCACGTTTAACAGCTCAAGATCCCTCTGGTCACTGTTGATATCGGCCTGATCAGAGATGAGGCCATTGAGTTTGCTCCATGCAGAGGGCCCCGTTCAAAGCTGCCTCCACTTGGTGAAAATCTGGCTGATATGGTAGAACTGGCCCGCACGGCTAAGCAGGCAGCTTCCACTGACACTACCCCATTCGATCTATCCCGGGTAGTAGCACCGCCCCGAGCTCCTCTCGCTCAGCCCCTTTTCCTGCTCTGGTCCCGCTTGATAGGGTCCATAAATTAGAGGCGCAAATGGCTACACTTCTGCATCATATGCAACCTTGGATATAGAGGTCTATTACCGAGGCAGAAGAGCGTTTCGAGCGGAGAATTGTCCAGCAGATAGAACGGAAGATCGCTGAGGTTCATTAGCGCTTTGACGCCTTTGAGTTGCGAGTTCTAGCTCATCCTGCCCCTCGGGTGGATGTGTCGACCCTTCAAGCTGTAGTCAACAGTCTTTGCGCAGATATTGATAGCAGTTTAAAGGCTAGGGTGCCTGAGTCTGAGGCCCCTTTTGTAGAGCCTAGTGAAGACACAGTAATGGAGGCCCTATTCCCCACTTTAGAGATTCCACCACCTCCCCCTTGAGATCATGCAAAGAGGCGTAGAGGTTGAGAGGAGGATGAGGCGCGAGCACGGAAGAAGGAGCGCCATGAGATGGAGGCTGTGACCGTGACAAAAACTTCAACAGGGGTAACTACCGTGAGGGTCATTATGTCCGAGATGGAAGCTACAACCGTGACAAAAACTTCAACAGGGGTAACTACGGTAACAGAAATGATAGGAATGGGTCATCTGTCCCTTTTCAAAATCGTGAAGTTACTCCTAGGGATGGTGGAGATAGAATGGCGCGAGTTGAGGATATTGTGAACAAATTTACGAGGAGGTTCGATGCTAGTGATGAGCTCATTAAAGAGATAAGGTGTGATTTAGCAGGTATTGGGAAAAAGTCGATACACATGCAATATGGATTAAGCAGATCGAGTTGAAAATGGCCCAATTATCTATGACAGTGAACACACAGCAACCAGGCACTCTTACTAGCAACACTATCCAAAATCCAAAATATGATATGCATTGTATGGCAATCAATACTCGGGGTGGTAAGCAAACCATTGACCCACCTATGCCGTCTAATGAGAAAAAGGTGAGAAACGATGATGATAAGGTGGTAAAGGGTAGTGTTGAAGCAGAATTGAGCACTAGAAAAGATACAAAAGTCCGTATTAAGGTCATTCCCATGCCTAGACCACCACAACCCTTCCCTCAGAGATTAGTGAAAAACACCGAGGATTGTAAATATCGGCGTTTTAAAACAATGCTGAAGCAGCTTTTTATCAATGTCCCTTTGGTAGAATCTCTAGAACAAATGCCCGGAATGCCAAGTTTATGAAAGACCTGGTTTCAAAGAAAAGATCGATCACTTTCGAGGATGATGATAGAATTCAGCATTGTAGTGCTATTGCTACAAGATCTCTCGTATAAAAGAAAGAAGAGCTGGGTGCGTTCATTATTCCTTGTACGATCGGGTCATTACATTTTGCGAAAGCATTATGTGATCTGGGGGCAAGCATAAATCTGATGCCCCTCTCGATTTACAAGAATTTGAGTTTGGGTAAGCCAAAACCCACTGCGATGCGGCTACTGAGGGTTGATCGAACAGTGAAAAGGCATATAGGGATACTCCATTTGTGCTAGTAAAAGTTGAGTCATTCATATTTCTGACAGATTTTTTTATTCTTGATTGTGAAGTCGATTTTGAAGTGCCTATTGTTCTTGGGAGGTCATTCCTTGCTACAGGTAAAGCTTTAGTTGATATGGAAAAAGGGCAAATGAAATTTCGGTTGAACAATGAAGAAGCGACCTTCAACATTTGTAGGACCATGAGGCAGAGTGGTGAGCTCCAATCGGTATCCGCCATATCCCACAAAAAAAAAGATGAAGAAGGAGAATGAACAAAAAAATGCAAAACAAGAGCTTATGGTTGGGGATTTTGTGCTTTTAGATAGTTTTGGGTTGCCTTGTCTTACGGGCAAGCTCAAGTCCAAACGGCGAATAAAGTGATCGAGGCATACCATCTAGATGAATTCTGAGTAATCAAGTGTACTCAGTCGTGACGCGATGTTAAATCAGGCGCTTGTTGGGAGGCAACCCAATACTTATAGTTTTTATTTCTAATAAATGTAGCATTTTCTAATAATGGGTTTTTAATTTGCAGGCACATCACCAGGAAATTCTGCAAAAAATTACTCTGCAGCACTCAGTGACGGGTACAGCAATGGACTGTTTCAACTGTGACGGACCGTCGCATGAATCCGTCGTGCTAGGTACGACTTTCTTTTATATTAAAACTAGGGCACACGCGAAGGAAGAAACGACGGATCGTTACATATGATACGGACCGTCGTCGTGGAATCCTCGCGTCATTAATGAGGCATACCCGATACGACCCGACTGGGGTTTTTTTTAAAAAAAAATCAACATTTAAAACCCCCAACCATTCATTTCACCCTATTCCTTCACTCTTCCTCTTATTTCCCTCCCTTTTCAACATCAAAAATCATATCTCTCTTCAACCGATCAGTTTCCTCAAATTTTCCAAAATCCTAAAAGTCATGATCTACTAGTCGGAGAACTGCTGTTGTGGGTGTCTACTTGATCACCAAGTACCTTTTCATCTTTTTTCTTCTCAAATTCTCAGGTATGTGTCTCTAATTTCTACTAATTTATATTGCGTTTTTGTTTATCAATTAGCAGTAGTCTAGTTCTTCTTGATTCGTTCATTCTTTATCAAATTTTTTCTGACCTAGGTTAAAAAAATTCCCGAAATTGCCGTGATAAAACCCTAGAAATAAGTGCATTAGTATTGCTAGTTTACTAGGTATTTGGGATGAATGGGGCATCTCCAGTTCTGTCACTGAGTTACAGAACGATACCCCGATGAACGATCATCGTATTCACAACGGACCGTCATTGGATCCGTTCCAACCGCCCTAACACTCAACTATCCAATTTTTCTCCAAGTGTCCACCAACGGCCACATGTGACGGACCGTTGTTCCCGCGACGGTCCGTCCTGCACAACCGTTCTGGTTTTCAGAGACCCTATTCCTAAGGGTCTCTAACTTTTTCTAAGTGTCCTTTAACGGACACATGCGACGGACTGTCATACCTACGACGGTCCGTCCTGCACAACCGTTCTGGTTGTCAGAGACCCTTCTCCTAAGGGTCTCTCTCTATTTTTCTAAGTGTCGTCAAACGGACAACTACGACGGACCGTCGTACCTGTGATGGTCCGTCCTGCATTACCATTTCGATGATCTTAGACCCCTCTCCTAAGGGTCACCATATTTTTTTTCATGTGTCCTCTGACGGACACCTACGACGGACCATCATACCTGTGACGGTTTGTCCTGCACATACCGTCATACTTGTCAGAGACTCTCCTTCAGGGTTATCCATATAAATATAGTCTAAGTAAGACACGACAGACCCCATTACGGTCCGTCGTACGCACGATGAACCGTCACCTGGTCTGTTGTGTTTCACTGTTACTATAGCAATGTCATTTTATTTTAATTTTTTTATTTATTTTGTGTAGTTTTGCTTGTCTTGTTTGCTCCTTCTAGTACTAATATAGATCCTTTACAGGTTCTATCTACTATGGCACCAAAAAAAGATCGAGTCTATGCACACGGGCGATCAAAGTCTGTCGCCTCGTCTGCCCGCCTGGTCATTGTCTCTGATGATGAGCGTGACCCCGAGTACGTGCCCCCATGCACTTCCACCCCATCCCGTGCTGCACGTGCTGCCAGAGCCACACCCAAAAAGGTGGCGTCCGGCGTAGTCACTGCCTCCCAGTCTGATGAGGAGCGCACACTGACCGGAATACCTTCTGGGTCAGCCACTAATGAAGAAGGAGCGTCTGGCTGCATAGGAGTTTCGTGGTCGGAGGAAGCCTCTGGATCTGCTGAGGTTCCCGCACCCGCCACTGCTGCAGCGTCGGCCTTGTCTGATGAGGCTGACAGTTCGGAATCCACACCCGGTGCACCAGCTCGTGCTCTCACCCCGGTTACTGACCAGCCCAACCGGTGGTGTGTCGACGGGCAGTTTCAAGTCTATTTTGATGCAAAGTTCCTGAATGACAAAGGATTTATGACTCGGACACTTACATTGGAGTGGCGGGTCCTTACGGGAAGACTCCCGACGATGCCTGAGATCCACTATCTCTTCACCAGACATCGACTGGAGTGGACAACACGTCTGTTGGGATGTTATAGAGAAGAGCTGGTCCGAGAGTTCTAAGCATCCTATGTAGCGACTCTCCGATCGCAGATTTGTAGGCGGGCTGCCCCCGCCAAAGAGGCCCCACTGGAGAAGGTCTGAGTACGGTGCATTCCGGTTGATATCTCCCTGCGTGCTATCCGCCGGTTTCTATACGGCGAGAATGTTGATGCTAATAGGACCCCTCTCACTGCCGAGTTTGACTACATATGGCAGATTGTCAAAGATGGCCAATTTCTGCGTGAGCCATCGCTTAGAGAGACCACCAAGAAGTGGATGGCCCTGCACTTGTCCGTTGATGGAGAGGGTGCCGACTAGGTGACTGAGCTGAAGGGGGCCATCAAGAAGGCCAACCTGACTTTCACGGCGAAGTTTTTGTGGTTGATTGTCCGCCATTATCTTTCCCCCACAGCCGCTGATAATATCGTCACATGGGATCGAGCTGAACTTATGGCGGAAATGATAGCCGGGTTCGAGGTAGATTTTGCGTGGCTTCTATAGAAGTTCATGCACGAGAGGGATTTTAAGGTCACAACTACATACCCTTTCCCGTGCATGATATTTTCTCTATGCAGATCTACAGGTGTGCTTATATGGCACGTTGATTAGTTAAGACCCCTTTGGGCACTGTTGATATCGGCCTTATCAGAGATGAGGCCAATGAGTTGGCTCCACGCAGATGGCCCCGTCAAGAGCTGCCTCCACTTGGTGATAATATGGCTGATACGGTAGCACTAGCCCGCACGGCTACGCAGGCAGCTTCCACTGACACTACCCCGGTCGAGTCTATCCTGGGTAGTAGCATGGCCCCGAGCTCCTCTCGCTCAGCCCCGAGCTCCTCTCGCTCAGCCCCTTTGCCCGCTCTGGTCCCGCTTGATAGAGTCCATAAATTAGAGGCGCAAATGGCTACACTTCTGCATCATATCCATCCTTGGATGTAGAGGTCTATTACCGAGGCAGAAGAGCGCTTGGAGCGGAGAATGGTCAAGCACATAGAGCGGAAGATCGCAGAGGTTCATCAGCGCTTGGACGCCTTTGAGTTGCCAGTGCTAGCGCGTCCAGCCCCTCCGGTGGATGTGTCGACCCTTCAGGCTGCGGTCGAGAGTCTTCGCGCAGATATTGATATGATCTTAGAGGCTAGGGTGCCTGAGTCTGAGGCCCCTTCTGTAGAGCCTACTGAAGACACAGTGATGGCGGCCCTATTCGCCACTTCAGAGATTCCACCAACTCCCCCTCGAGATCATGCCAAGAGGCGTAGGGGTCGAGAGGAGGATGAGGCGCGAGCACGAAAGAAGGAGCGCCATGAGATGGAGGCTGCGAGGAGAGCCTCGCTTGCTGAGGAGGAGGCGCGTCAGATAAGAGTAGAAGAGTTAGCTGCTGGGACATCTAACTCCAGAACTGTGGAGATAGCGGGAGGCACTGCTGATAGTGTTGTTGATGCTGAGGACACCACTGAGGGTGTCCAGATTACAGAGGTAGTGGGTTCCGGGGAACCGGACCCACCAGCTTGTTGATCGTCGGCGCTTTGCGCTCCAGGTTTGCTTCACCTATCACTCTAGTATTTAAATTTTTTTATGCATTGGGGGCAATGGCATGTCTTTTTGTTGGGGTAAATGGAAAGTCAGTGCTAGGGTGAAGTCAGAGTAGCCCAATTCACTATCCTCTTTTGGGGTTTTTTTACCTGTGTTCTATTTCCCCGAAAGACTGATTACTTTTTCCGTTGAACTGGCATGTTTATATCTTGTGTACATAGTTTAGTTCTGGAGCATGATGGCTAAAATGAAATCCTGATAAAATGGAAAATAATTCATGACTAGGCATAGTAATTGATAAATGTGTGGCTCTAATCATGACATAGAGGTACACCACTGCATGACCCTATGTCAAAAATTCAAACTAGGTGTTTGATAATCTGGTAGAGTGATGAGATGTCAAGTGAGTGTGAGGAAGATTTGAATAGTCCACTATTTGTACTGAGCTAGAACTTGCCTGGTTAGTCGTGCTAAAAGTAAGCTGTAATAGACAATTAGGAAAGGATCATAGGCCATTATTAAAAATAGCCCATTTTTAGCCTAAATAAAAGAAAAACAAATGAAATTTATCCTTCTTTGATCCAAATGATTTAACCTTAAATTAGACCTTTCTTTCTCACCCCAACTGATCTTTTCTGGGAATAATGTGTGTGCACTGGTCCCTCCCTGGACATGTGCACCTCAGCTTATGCCAAAAGCATAAGTTGAGGGTGGCTATTATAAGGAATGCTCAGGAAAGTGGGGTTGCAAGAACAAAGAGAGAGAAAGAACAAAAGTAAAGTGACTCAAGAATTAGTTGAAAGAAAAGTAAAAATAATAATAATAATAATAAAAAATTACAAGAAATACAAGCAAGATAAAAAAGTCCTATCGTGATCCTAAGAGTTGTATAGCGAACATAAAGCAGTGAAAATAAGGGCAAGCTTATGGAAATAGTTATGAATGAGTGTGAATTTGTTCTAAGAGTGAGTGTTGAAAAGTAATCCTTATACTCAAACTTAAATCATTGTGTGAAAAATGAGGATTTTGTTTCGAAGTGAGGACACTAGTTGCAGTACCGGAAATATTAGCACGTCGGTGAGAAATTGAAGAGGATAGGTGTTAGTGCATGATGAGTTTGTTTCATGGTCTGATTCCACATAATTCAAGCCTAATAGTGCTAGCATGCATAAATATGATGAGATTAATCGGGATTGATAGACAAATGATTGCAAAGGATAAAACATGGATACTATTGTACAAAGAATTTCTATTGTGTCATAGTGCGTCGCTTGAGGACCAATAACGAATTTAATTTGAGGGTGTTTATAAACCGTGGTTTCGCGGTATTTTTAATACTTTTTCCTTTAGTTTAGTGTGTCCAAAATCCTTTTTTGTGCTAATTTTTATATAAGTTTCTCCTTATTTGCAGGAAATTTGTCCAAAGATGAATGCGGAGGTTTTTAAGCGAAGAAATGCAACGAGACCAACTACGGAGCTTGTGAAGGTCCGTCGTGCTCGTGACGGTCCGTAGGTGGCAGCGTAGTGCAGCTGGTGAAGGAAGATGGAGATGTCTCACCAAGTGTGGGGTTACGTAAAGCGTGACAGACCGTCGTATCCATGACGGTCCGTCTTGCGGGTTAGTCAGGAATATCAGAGATGTAGTCCAGTACCCATATTCCAAGAGTTCAAGTGTTTTGGAACGAAGACACTCGATGGACCGTTGTACCTCTAACGATCCGTGATGCCTGCCATCGAGGGTACTGAATAGAGCACCAGAAGAAATTGCACAAGTATGGGACGACGGAATCCATGACGGCCCGTTGTGACCACGACGATCCGTCGCGAGGTCCGTCGACCCAGCCGCGTTTTGACTGATTTCCAGCAAATAGAGTCCTTGTTTAATTAGGTTTTAATTTTCTATAAATAGTTATAAAAACCTCGTTTTTAGGTTAGACTAGGGATTATTAGGTTAGACTCGGGATCATTGTTAGAACTTTGAATATTGGGAGACTCTTGATTATTTTGTATACTCTTTGAGAGATTATTGATTATCTTAAGACTTTTATCATTGATTGTTGGTGACTTTTGCTACTTAATCAAGAAAACTTTTGGATTTTACTCTTTCTCATCGAAGTAAGTGCATGAATTCTTATATCACATATTTGAATATTGTAATTATGACTATGGGTAACTAAACTCCATAACTAGGGTTGTGGGAACCATAGGCTAATAATGAGGTAAAACCTAACTAAAATAACAATTCTAGAATAGTGTCTTGCATTTATTGATAATTCATTCGTTTAGAAGTCTTTTTAACGTTAGAACTTGCCTTAATACTACTTGCCGAACCAAGGAGGTAGATAATAGGAAAAGAATTATCAACATTGATTTACTGTATACTATCTAATTGGCTAGTATTGATTGGTTTGAGGTAATAACTTAGTAAAATATCGAATACGATGCTTATATGAGGTAAAGATAAGGGTTAGGATAGCAACACACGTAGCTGGACCAAGGTGCGGAGTGAAATTTTCTAGATGTCGGACCAAGGATTTAGAAATACATAACTTATCACTTTGCATGTAAGATACTAGGAATGAATTGTTATAGTTAGACTTATCAAGTTATAAACCTGTGGGGAACACGTAAACCCTAGTTACTTTGATTAATTTATTAAAGTCAAACATTCTATTAATTGACTTCTTATTTGAGAATTAAGTTTCAGCGTATCACGAACCCAACCTACAAAATTCTGGAAAATTTGTTCACTATTTTCAGCTTCTTTTTATCATCATTCATACCTTAATTCTTAAGGCATATCGTGGATCATTTTATTCATCTTTTAAGTTTAATATTTTTATGATTATATTCAGCTTAGAATTTCCATTTCATCCAGCAACATTACACCACTTTTACACCTCATGATTTACACAAACATTCGCATGTAAAATTCAACCATAAAAACATATCATTATTCACATACTTTAGATTATCATAACTTATCATGCTTACAATTCCAAACACATAATGAAGAACACTTTATCACGAAAATCAAACATCATACTTAAATTACCAGCAAACATACAAACAACATGATCTCTAACCTATTTCACATTGAGATCAAAGGGATACTAGGGACAAGGATTTCGACAAGAACGGGAACAACCCTAGTTTTTGGGTAGATTCATCTAAGCCTTAAGGGTCTCTTGGGAAAGGGACCAAGAGAAAGAAAACCCATACCTTTTATGACGTTCAAACCTCGACTTGCTGCCCAAAATACTCTCAAAAAATCACGTCCAAATCCCCTTAAAGTCAACACCAACTTGACGGACAAACATCTCTTTGCCTACGTGAATGATTTCGTTTGTTTTCTAATATTTTCGTTGTGAGTTCTTCAAGTGTGAATAACATTGGTTTACCTGCCGTATTTTAGGTTATTTGGCAGATTGAATCGTGAGTGAGAGTGATAGAGACGAGAGAGAGAGAGATGAGAGTGGGAGAGAAGAGTTTTCTTAGGATTAGGAGTCTACTTTAGGATTTAGTCAAATAACAATTTTATTTAATTATTAAAAATCAGATTTACTTTTATTTTAAATCGTCTAATAAATAATAAATATAAATTAATTACATCAATTTACCAACTTAAATTAAAAACAATTTAATTCATTGCTTCGACCTAGGTTCGAACCTAGGTGGAGCAAGACTTCACTTCAAAAGCCCAACTTTGGACCACTCTCCTTAAAATACCCCTCCACCTTAATAATTAAATAATTAATTATATATTTAGGATAATTATGATACTACCCTTAACCTAGAAAAAGGCCATTTTACCCCTAGACCCTCCAAACCCAAGATTTTCCCTTTTTAAGTCCGGTAAACACTCCTTTAAGTAAATCTTCGTATTCGAGAGCCCTACATGGTTAGACCCAACCTTTCCTAGCTCAAATAACTCCCCAAGTTAGTTCTCTTTGATGTAGCAAGCGTTTAGAGATCTGGTTCTACGCGCATCAATCCGTGTGAACCCGGTCTAATCGTTGGCATTCTAGACACATTAAGCATTACTTAGCATATCCATTTTTAGGGTTG
This sequence comes from Solanum peruvianum, assembly GCA_027705065.1. Taxonomy (NCBI): domain Eukaryota; kingdom Viridiplantae; phylum Streptophyta; class Magnoliopsida; order Solanales; family Solanaceae; genus Solanum; species Solanum peruvianum. Next base: position 9,533,698 of record JAKWJD010001758.1, on the reverse strand, counting down.
TTACATAACTATACCAGGTGAAATATCCCTCGACACCCCTCAACCTATGAGAAGTTCCCCCAAAATTTCGTGGTGAAGTGTAAGGTTTGGTCTATGAAAAACATCACGGACCGTCTAAGGCTTCATGGTCCGTGAAACAATTCACGGGATTTATAGCCAGTAAAATTTCACCTACTTGACATGACTTCACTAAAACAGACATAACTTTTTACTCCAAATTCAAAATGAGGCAAACTTGGTAGCGTTGGAAAGATGAGTCAAAGACTTCAAATTTGATAGGCAACAAACAACCTACATCATTATGTGATGTGATATAGGATTGTTTGAAGTTGACCCAAAACGTAAAACTGAAGAAGTCCCTTTCACAGAAACTGTAAGGGGGATTATATAATAACATAAAGAGTTCACCGATTTAACCCACTTTGGAAGCCAACAACCTTGTCAATTTCAGCCTTTACGCACTTAGCCAAATTTAGGATTGTTTTGGTGTTAACTCAAAAAATAGGCAGCAAATTTTTTGACACTAAATCTTTGACATTTTAAGCAACATAAAACAGTAGAAAAAATATGATTAAACAAATAAAATATAAAATGAGACAAAGACAACCAACTTAATAGAAAACATATTTTCCAACTTCTTTTAATAAAGTGAATACAAGAACACTCCCAATTCGTACTAACCTTGGCACTATAAGATCACCCTAGAACATAACTTAGATTTGACACTCTAATTATTATTCTCTAATTCATAGAACAATCAAACACGAATTACACCATAAGGCAACCTGCACATTTATAATACTATGTGCAACCAACTACCGACAAGTGGCGTAATAAGAATAAAACACTTGTTGGCTTTAGCATGATCTTATCCTATGTAGTTGACACCCCATATATTAAAAATAATTTAAACAAGGCACCAAAAATAAGTTCCACACGAAATGAGATAATGTTGGACTTTTTGTAACCGCCTGTCATGTGCTTGGCATGTATTTTGTAACCACTGGTCATCTTTGACTTTGCTTGCCTTTTGGACAAGGTTTTCCCATCTTTAACACTATCATACTTACACTTTTCAGCCTTGCATTGCTCCCACTTAATGCTGTCACGCCACTATCATAAATCTATGCCATTGCTTCATCTCACGTTGGCATCAATGTCCTTTCATTGTTGTATTAGCCTTGTTGGCCGTTTGCCCTTGTTCTTTATTTGAATATCAATGCTATGCCCACATAACCTTGTTAAGATTTCGTCTGGTCAAGTCCTCACCAAGCTGCCTTCCCTTCAAGTCCTTGGTCCTCAGTTGTTTTTTTGCAATCAGGCCATTGTGCCATTGTGCACACCTTAGCTTTGTCAACAATCAATCAACAACTTACCCTTGCATGTTTGTTTCCTTGGCATATGTAAGTGACAAGGTTAACATGCTTAATACCTTGTCCATGCTGCCATTTAATAGAGTGACTTAGATTAGGGGTCTAGCAGACAACTTCATGGTCCGTGCAAAAGTTTCATGACCTGGTCCATGACTCGTGCAACTCTAAACGGCCTGTGAAACCCTTCGTAACAAAACTTTCAAGTTTAAATTTCACCACTATTGGTTGTACGACTAGTGACATTCTCTATGAACTTTACAACCTTCTGTACGCATGCACTTGTACTAAACTAAAGCCTTTACTCTTTTTCCATTCCAAGTTTCAAGATTTCTGAGGTGATATATTTGTCTAGTTGTTTATAGGTCATTGTGTGTCAGCAATTCATAAGTAATTGAGTGTTGTAATACAAGGGTGATTACTCCAATCAAAGTATGATAACTTTCTTGAAGTATAATTTTTATTAAGCAATTCCTACTCGACATTGTTTTGACCTTAATAGTTCCAAGCGGACAAGTGCTTCATTCTTCTATATAGTTGATGACTACGTTTCAACAATTCATAAGTAATAGGTTGTTCCACACCAAGAAGTATATTTTTCTTTGAAGTAAAACATTTTTTAAGTAATTAATACTATACATTAATTTGATCGTCGTAGTTCCAAATTGACAAATATTTCATTCTTCTATCTATTTGTAGAGTAGATGTCATCAATTCATAAGTAATTGATTGTTGTATCCAAGAGAAAATTCCTCCAATCCAAGAAGTATAATTTTGTTAAATTAGACTCTTCGATTAAAAGAAACCTTCTTAGAAAAATCTTTTTGTTTTCGTTACCCTCAATCATCTCTTTTTTCTTTACCCGCAACTCATTTTTTTTTCATTCCCCAATTTTTCTTCTATGGTTGATGTTATCGGTGAACAATTTTTTTTTGAATTTTATCGAATAAGGTAGAGATTTCCATCTATGTTGGACCAGTAATGCTGGAAGTTTTTTTTCTCTTTTGATTTTCATTAAATCTTTGGATTGATCAAAATGAGATTCCTATTTTTAGGTCAGTGCTAGAAGTGTGAAAATCTATAACTTTGTTATGATTCTCGGTATTTCATCAAAATTTTGTATTAAGAGAACCTGCTTTTTTGTTGTGTTTTGTTAATGCGTATTGCATTCTCCAGGCTGATCATCAAGTTGTGATTTTTTTTATTTGTTAATGTATATATTTTTCTTCTATTTTTTCTAAAAAGGAAAAAATTACACTAACAATTGTCATATCTTCATTTTAGTTTTTATCATCTAAACTAAACATGAGAAATTTCTTGATTATAGGGAAGTATGTATCTAGTAATTTCATTTTGTCACGCCACGAGACGTGGACACGAAACCTAGGAAAACAAGTGATCCCAAGATAACCCTTCTTGCATGATCATGAGCATATTAAATATAATAAACTGAATGTGGAAGCTAAATGATATTTTAAAATGAATATATGGGGAATGCCCATATGCTAAAACAGGGATATATGCAAAATAATGAGTTTAATCCAAAGAAGTTATTAATGTCTGATATATCAATGCATATTCTAAGAGAACCATCTTTCTTTTTTACGAACAATACTGGTCCACCCCATGATGAAATACTAGGTCTGATGAGCCCTTGTCTAAAAAGTCTTTCAACTGATCTCTCAATTCCTTAAGCTCTGCTGGAGCCATTGTGTAAGGAGGAATAGAAATAGGCTAGGTATCTGGAAGGATATCAATTCCAAAGTCAGTTTCCCATTCGGGAGGGACTCTGGTATGATTTTGTGAAAAATTCTGGAAACTTACTTACTACTGGAACATACTCAAGAGGTGGTGTTTCAGAGCTAGAATCCTTAAGAAAAACTAGATGATAGAGATAACCCTTAGAGATCATATTTCTGGTCTTACGGTAAGAAATGAATCGACCCATAGGATCTAAGCTATTACCCTTTCATTCTAAGATTGGTTCATTTGGAAATTGAAAACGAATAATCCTATTTCAACAATCGACTGAGGCATAACATAAATGTATCAAATCCATGCTTAGAATCACATCAAAGTCTACCATTTCTAACTCTACAAGTTCTGCTTTGGTGACTTTCTAAGAGACTCTGACAGAGTAATTTCAATATACCTATCTAGCTATAAGTAGGTCACCAACTGGAGTTGAGAATTAGAAAGCTTTTGAGAGAGTTTCTAGACTAACACTATATTGGAATTCTATGTAAGGAGTTACAAAATAAACAGTAGCCCTTGGATCAAACAATGCATAAACATCAAGTTCAAAGATTCGTAAAATACTAGTGCCTACATCAAGAGAACCTTCCAGATCCTGGCGATCCTTAAGAGCATACAACCTGTTATGGAGCTGACCGCCACCCGTACCATATGAGTTACCCTGTTGAGTCGCGTGACTTGCTTGTGATGCTGAAGTTGTAGAGGGATCTCTACAATTACAACCTCGTTGACCCTGTGTAGAAGGACAATCCCTCAACCTGTGAACAAACTAACCGCACCTAAATTATCATTCCTTTCCTGCGAGGCACTCGCATGGACGGTTCTTACTACAATTAGGGAAAGTGGGCTAAGTGTTGGTCCCTGAAACACTTCCCTGAGACTTAGAACCTAGTGCCCTAACCTCTGGATCATACTTGTTATTAGCGGATAAAACACTAGCTGATGAAGATGGTGGGGTTGAAAATTTCTGCTGAATCTACGAGCGATTTCCACCACCCGATTTCTATTGATAATAGACATAGTTCACATTCCTACCCTTCTTATTCTTCTTGGCCTGTTCCCTAAGCTTATCACCCTCAACCTGCTAAGTAGGAGTGATAAGCCTAGACATGTTCGTATCTCCTAGTAACATAGCGTTTCTGCACTCTGTTTTCACCGAATCCGACACTTCATACAAGAACTTATTCATCTAAGCCCTCGTGTTAGCAACCATGTGAGCAGCACACCTGTAGAGTTGGTTAAACTTGAGGCCATACTCTTGGACCGTCATGTTTCCTTGCCTTAAATTCATTAATTACTGAGCCTTTGCTTCTCTCAAATCTATTGGGAAAAACCTGTCCAGGAAGGTTTCACTTAAGCAATCCCATGTAATAAGAGCTGCATCTGTAACCTTATTTTCCTTCAAGTGAGTATACCAGATATGAGCAACATCTTTCGGCTGGTATGATGTCAACTCAACCCGATCATTCCCATTGACCTACATCACCTCAAAGATATTCTTGATCTCATCCAAGAAGTTATGGAGATCCTCACTAGTGTACGATCCTAAGAACTCAGGCGGATTAATCCTAACAAAGTCACGGACCCTATCTGTTATGGATCCACCATTTTCATTCACATGAGCTTGAACCCGATTGTTCTTGTTGGCCACATTCATAGCCAACATCTGAATGGCATTCCTAAACTCAGCATTGGAGACTTTCTGATTTGGGATTGGAGGAGTTACGTTTGCATTTCTGGCATTCACATTCCTGGCGTTAGCTCTACGAGTAGGCATGATGTGAAACGTAGAACGTCGAGTTATAATGAAATTAGATCATACCTTACGCACGATAAGAGTAACAAGAAAGTGATGTTTTCCCTAAAATACTTCATAGCCTTCTTCTCATAAAATGTAGTGCACTTCAAACCCATGAAAAAGTCTCTACTTAGTGCAGCTTTTCAGACATCGTAGGAAACTTAAACCTAGTGCTATAAGAAAAAGATTTTCACGTCCCGAGCTACCCCCGAGACATGGAAACGGGACCAAGGACCACAAGTGATCCCAATTTAACCCTACTGCCATGATCATGAGTATACTGAAGAAAATAAACTGAGCACGAAAGCTAAGTATGTTTGAAAATAGCCTTTGATTGACTAGAAATGCTGGAACACGCCCCAACAATGTCTAGCAAAAATTGAAACTAAAAGACAAAAATACTAGAAATAACTCATGAATATAGTCCTCAAAGAATAAGGACTCACCACTGATTCTTCTGAACTAGAGATCCGAAATCGACCTATGTCTTATCTGTATGCTGAGAACCTGAACCTACATCATGAGAAGATGTAGCGCAGATATGCGACAGTACTTAAAAGGTACTGAGCATGTAGTATAGAGTAAAGTTTAAATAATACATAACTTAACAAGCATAAAAGGAACTATAATATTCTAAACATGATATACTAAATTCTGAGCTAACTAGATGCAATGACCAAATTTATAACATGCTGAGACTGAAACTAACTAAACTGTAAATATGATCACTACAATGGAGTCCTACTTAACCGTGAGAGCTACTAATAACTGATAGTAAAACCATATGATCTAAATGTGGAGTCCAATGTATACGCCCCATTGGGAGGACCCAATATACCCTACCAAAGGAAAAAAGGAATGCTGACGTAATGACAAAATTGATGTCCTCAAAGGGGACTTACAACCTATTTAGCTAGTAGTTTTAGGACTATTTGGTACGTTGAACCGTAGTCCAACTAGTTATTATTCTAGACCCAATGAATTAAGTGATTAAAAAATTATGACTGAATTTTTGTAAATACGGGATAACTTAAAACTTAACATGGAAACTGAGAATGCAACAATTAATCTGATAATGATGCAATAATAAATGAAACATTTATATCTAAATCAACTTAAATATCTGACCTAGCATGTGTAATTCAAGAACTAAAAAAATACAAAGCTAGAATTCTGAAATTCATGCAATAATATTTGTAATAATATGGTAATCTTACTTGGAACATATAACAAACTAATTCATCATAATTTGCTGAAGTTCTAGATACTCTATGTCTAATTATGATAAGGGAATCAAGAATCTGATTGAAAACTAAGGACCCAATGGGTGATAGGAACCCACTAGTGAAATCTCACATATCTGTTAATGAAATCCATGGAGAAATCGTTAGATTTCGGGGCTGAAATTGATGAAACCTTGTTGTGTTCTTGAACTCAGGTTCTTGACCTTTTTTCTCCTTTCTTGCTTCTAATTTTCTGAGTTTTATTTAATGATTTGATTAAGGTAAATTTTTTTTTGATTCTAAGCTTAAACTGACTAAAATTTTATGATTTAGGGCTTTAACGACGTATCTTAGGGGTTAAACAAACTTGAAAAAGACCAAAAGATCTGTGAACTAATTGTTGTCAGAGTAATAGACGACCTGGTCTGACGGGCCGTCGTTCAATCAACGGTCCTTATTTTGGCTCTGCTTGACAAGCCTTCACTAAACTGGGCATAACGTTTTACTCTAAGGTTGGAGTTTAGCAAACTCGATCACTATGGAAAGATTATTCAATTATCTATCATAAAATATGTTATAGGAAACCTAATTCATTTTGTGCTAAAGGTTATAACAATTTGAAGCTAACCCTATTAGCAATTCCCCTTAACTAATGGCTAAACGTCAATTATGATCAGACCTACAGACTGTAAATTAAACAACGGTCCGTGCTGGTCATCCATAGTTCATGTCAGACGCTGGGTAACTTGAGTCTCAATTCACGGACATAGACAATGGACCGTAGTTTGACTTACAGACCGTAGGTCTGTCCGTGGATCGATACTTAGTCAATTTTTCTATGCTAAGATTTGGGAGAGCTTCAATTGCAAACGATGGATGCACAATATGGGTCGTAGATCAGACTACGGTCCATCAATAGTGACCATCGATTGAACCTGTAGATTTCTGAAAAACTAATTTTTGATCTGTTTTGTATAGGGGGTGTTACAGGTTTCAAGAGACTCATGTGGTACAAATTGCGATGAGGAGGGACAACAAGATTTTGAACAAAAAAGAACTTGCAGAAAATTGATGCTCTGAACATAAATATGGTGGAGAACACATGATGATTATGGGCAAGTCTATGTACTAACATAATCAATTTTATTTTTCTTATATTTGATGAAAAAAACTACAAAAATGCTCATCATAAAAATGTTTCCAAATGATGAACATGTTTCTAGTTTTTCTTAAGCTAAATTTGGACTCAAGGTCCCTTTATTGAACAACCCAAAAGGGACAATATTTACATAAAAAAAGTGGGTTCTAGTCGGCCCGAAAATGACCTGACCACACATTTTAATAAAAGTCCCCTTTTGCAGGGTTTCCACAAATGCTCTTTCAACTTCTTTTTTAACTTCTCCCTTCTTCCTTGCTCATTCCGCCTCCTTGTAGGCATTAAAAAGTACATCTCCATGGAATAAAAATTCTTCATCAAACATTTGTGACCTGCTATTATCTTCAAAGGTTTGTCCGCCCTATTTTTTGAATTGTGTTTCCTCTCCTGCCAGCTGACTGTGACTGTTATAGGCGTACTTTTCGGTTTGAATTTGGAGATCTTGTCGAACTTGATAGTTATTATTTCCCTTCCTTTTTAGCTTTTACAATTTGGATAAGTGATTTACCCTTCTCACTTGCTTCCTCTTTTCTATTCTTCTCATTTAACTATGATTCTTGTTGTAGATGAAGCCGAATACGAGAAAAGGACTTTTCATCCATCAAATTCCTTGTTGAGTGCTTCAAAAATATCAGATTTGGTCCCTTTACTATCACTTTTACTCATCTTTGTATCTCATTTTGCTTGCTGACATAGCTTATTCGTAGGAGTAGTTCTTTGACAACACTTCTGCTCCAGTTAATTATAGAATATAACCTGTTTATATAGTTGTGTCGTCATTGTAACTAAGCATGCTACCTATTGTTGTCTATTTTTATTCTTCTTGATTTTATAAGAACTGAACGATTTATTGCTTGCCCATATGAAGAATCATTCTTCCCAGACTTGGTAATCGATTAAAGCTTAAGAATACCTATTTTCTTTCTTTGTCAATTGTTGTATTTGCTACAATGTCTGCTAGCTAATTTGTCTCTCTGAAAATATGTTGCACACTACAATGATTTGAGCCACCATTTCATGTATGTCTTCCCTTTGTTTAGTAAACTCCCATGGTATTTTCCAATTCATCACAATTATGTCCTTTAAAATCAATAAATCTTTATCCACATGAATAGTATTCATCTTATGACTTATACAATACTTAAAAGCATCCCACAAGGCTCTAACCTCTGCCTCCGTGTATGTTGGTTGCCTCCCCTATTCTCTGTGACTCTGCATATATGAGAACTCCTCCTTTATTTCGTATACAAAAACCATAAGCATTCTGACCGGGTTTCCATTACTAGCTCCATCCGTGTTGCAAGTAAACCAACCCTGTATTGGCATTTTCCACCTCACGAGTAGATCATGTATGTTAGACAGATATCTCTGAAATGTATCCACCATTTCTGACCAATGTTTTGACATACTTTTGATCCATGGAATTTGATCCTTATTAGTTGATGTATGTCTAATTGAGACTGATAATACATAGACCTATAAGTTATCACCTTCCCATGTTTTATAGCATTTATTTTGTTCCATAATTCCCATATTATGATTGCAGGGACTCCTTTTAGTATCTGATCTTATTTATGTGACATCTTGTGCTCCCACAATCTATAAATGATTTGTTTTAGATTTCCAGTTACGCTGAGACCTACACAAGAAGAAAAATGCTTGCATAGATTTTATGCTATGGGAGTTGTTATTCAAAGATAAGATATGTATCCAAGTGACCCTCCTCACAACAGTAACATTTTTAGATCGCATGTATCCTCAACTTCTTTAAATTATCATATGTGGCTATTCTCCCCTTCCATACACTCCATAAGAAAAAACCAATCTTGAATGGCAAACCCTTTACCCCTATATAATTTCTCCATTCATTCACTGGAAATTTTCTCTTCATGTTTTTATAGGTTGATTTGACAGTGAAATCGCCTTTAATGTTATGCATCCACCATGCTTTGTCTGTGATAGCTTCCTTGATAATGAGCCTGATTTTCGTTGTTGTATGTTGTACCATTTTCTTCCGAAGTCACTTATTTTAGCTTTTCTTCATTCAACTCATAATTTATGATAAAATAATTAACCTCCAATTCCTCATCTTGTGCCAACTCTCCTTCAGTAAAGTATAATGATCCTTTCCTGTTCCAATTATCAAATCAAAAACTAGTTTGTCCAATCTTGATTTGCCACTATATATCATGTTCTACCTCCACTCTGATCTTAATCATCTTCTTCCAAACCTGTGAGGCTCCTAAACTTTTTACAATTAACAAGTGCATTTTTTTGCAGTAGTTATTCCACATGTATTCAGCCCATAAAGAGTTTATGGATACGCTAGAGTTTCACCATAGCTAAGAAAACAAGGCTTTATTTATATCTTCAATCTACATATATCCAATTCCACCTTCCTCTTTTGGAAGAAACATATCCCTCCATGGCACCAAGTGTTTACCTTTAACCCCCCCCCCCCCACATTTCCCAAAAGAATTTGGTAAAAATTTGATGATTTTGGTCCATGACTTATCTTTGTTGGATTCATAATTGATAAAAAGTAATATAGCATAGATAGAAGAAAATCATTTACAAGAACATGCTTACCTCCAACTGATAGACATTTATTATGCCATGAGAAGGTTACCATAGCAACTTTACTAATTGAGTCTTAAAATTACCAAAAGATGCTCCTCCCATAAAATATTGGACATCCCAAATACAGAAAAGGAAAAGTTCTGTGTCTTATCCCATCTAACTTCCTCAGTCTAATTTCCACAATAAGAGGTGTTTTCTCATGAAGATAAAAGCAACTCTTATATTTATTAATCAATATTTGACCAGAAGTATTTGAATACTCTTTTAGCACCTGCATTATTTTGATCGCTAAACTTCTTTCCCAGAGGGAAAAAGGATTGTATAATCTACTAGGATAAATGATTAATCTCAGGACTCCACCGTGGCAAATTATATCCCTTAAAATATGCATCCCCATGTAAGTTGTTTCTAGGACCTCTGCTGCAATAATTAAAATAGTAGGGGATAGAGGATCTCGCTGCCTCAATCCTCTCGAAGATCTGAAAAAACCATGTTCCTTACCATTAATAAGAACTAAATACCAGTTTTATGGACATAATCCTCCATATCATATCAAAAATCATTTCAGAGAAACACAATCTTCTCATCACTTTGGTTGAGAATATCCATTAAACTCTGTCATATGCCTTGGTCATATCCAGTTTCACATCCACGTTAACATTTTCCCCCTCATATCCATATATCTAATAATTTCTTGTGCCTAACAATACATACTCAGTAATACTTCTGCACTTCACAAAACCTAACAGTGTTGTAGAAATTATCTTGGGTAAGACCAACAGAATTTTTTCATGAACCACTCGTGAAATGATCTTATTCAGAAAATTACTAAGACTTATTGGTCTAAGATCTGAGAAGCTTAGTACTGATTGTTTCTTGGGTAAAATTACTAAGTTTGTATGAGTAACAAATTTTGACATCTCCTGCCCATAGAAAAAAAGCTCTTACTAATTTAGTAACATCATCCCCTATGATCTCCAACAACATTTAAAGAAATGCCCTGTAAATCCATCCACCCCACATGCAATGCTCGCATTCAATGCAAAGACCACTTTATTCACTTCATCCTAATCTAGAAGCCTACTCATTGTCTCATTTTCTTCATCTAATATACTCTTTGGAATCTGGTAATTCTGGACATAGTCTGTTTCCAACATTTCTACATGAAATTGCTCTCCATAAAATCCCACAACCACTTGATCAATCTGTTCATTTGTCTGCAACGTAATTGCTTGGTTACTCAATATTTGACCAATATGAAACTTCTTCAATTTCCCTTTAATATGCAAATGGAAAAATATCGTAGTTCTGTCCCTATATTAAAACCATTTAATCCTAGCCTTTAGACTAAAAAAATCTTCTTCAACTTGCAAATATTTCTTCAATTCTGCTTCTACTTTGCTCAATTCTGCCTGGTTGCTGGCATGTGGTTGTATTTTCAATTGTATTTCCTTGACCTTTATCACATCTTCCATGGTGGCAATTTGGTGAAAAACATTTCCATAGGCAGATCTAATTCAAGCTGACAGGGATTTCTTAACTCTCTTCATTTTAGCATGGAACTCTATAAGAAGGGTTCCCAACAAAGTCCACAATTTGGTTAAACTGTTTGTGCTTGCTCAAAAAATTTCAAGAATTTAAAGAGTTTTATGAAGGTCTCCTCTTTTGAGCTACAAGTTATATAGAAAGGTACATGGTCAGACCCCTGTCTGATCAGATGATGCACCTCAAATATAGGGAACAAATCTATAATTCTGATTCACAAGAATACTATCCAACCTTTTAAAAATACAATCCTCCTCAATTCGTCCATTCCACCATGTGTATTTACTCCCTGATGTTCGCACCTCTGTTAACGCATATGCATTGAAATAGGAAGCAAACTCCAAAGCTTCATTATGAGTTTATGCAAGGCCTCCTAGTTTTTATTCCACATTAAGAGTAACATAAAAATCTCCTCCGACGACACATGGACATTTCTAACTTCATGCTAACTCCTCCTATTTCTCCCATAATTCTAATCTGTCCAAAGCATTACATCTCCTGCACACATTTGTGAGTCAGAAAAAAATATTTCATATTCTTAACTTAATGGTTATTTGTTGGACCGTATCGAGAATAATGTTACCTTACCAAATTGTCCTCTAAAAAAACCAAATCTTTCCAGAATTGTTCACCCTCACATGATCAAAGCCTAATTTCCTTTTGTAATCTTCCAAATCAAATAGATTTTGAAATGGTTCCATTACAGATATGAATGAATATATGTGTATTTTGTTTAGGTCCTTAATTTCTCAAATGATTTTTGAGTTTTAACCGACCTAATTTTCTAGAAGAGTAGTTTTTTCAATCATTGATAACTATTAGACGCCCTATCCTTACTGCTCCTTGTTTGGACATGTAAAGGAATTCTTACTTTGCCTTCCCTTGCTCCATTTTTCAACCTATTGGTATGCCTTGCTAATTTGTTGAATATTTTATTCTATCTCTTTATCCTCCTGAAGGTCCTTTTTTTTCTGCTAAACATCATCATCGTCATCTAATAAGTCTGGACCTTTCCATATTACAGATTCTGCCTCGTCCCTATGATTGTCATTCTCCGAGTTCAGATCTTGTTCAAGCACGTCACATAATTCATAATCAGTACAGTCCTTTTCTTTTTCGTAGTTTTTCTTCTCATTATTATACTTTGTTGAAACAACTTCATCATAACCCCTTTAAGTCACATCTCTGCCCCTTTCCCTTCATTGAGAACTGTACACAATGTCACGTGGTTTGGCTATATTTTTCTTTCCAGCATGAATGTACCCTTCAGCGTGCTCATCATCCATTGTGCCATCCTTAAACTTGGATCTCTTGTCCTTGTTACCACTCCTTGTAACACCAGGAGTGCCTACATTAGTATCTACAAAATTCAAATCACCTTTCTCCTCCTCCTTCCTTTTCTCTTGTTTATCTTGTTTCAACAGGTTGTATTTATTTTCAGCAATTATTCCAACCTTGTTCCAAACCTTCTCAGACCATTTCGGTTTGTCTCCTCCCCATTTTTTGTATCTTTGCTATACAAAACCTTCTTCTCTATTGGACTATTCATGTTTCCTACTTTTGTTGAGTCTTCCACGGTTGTTCTCCTAGCAATAGGATTCTTTTCAGTTCTGTCGTTTTCCTTCCTTTAAACTTGTCTTGTTTTTTTTTTTGGATAAGATTCAGGATGCACAACAAAACATTGTTCCTCATTTTGTCCCTGAGTCATACATTTCTGACAATACTTTGGCACATAATAGTACTTAATTTTGATACATTTCTCCATTATTCGTCATTGTTTCTCTTCATTTAAATTTTATTCCATTTTCATAATTCTTTGAGTAGATTTACATCCACCTTAAATCTTGCACAACTTATCCTCGTCTTATTCTTTGTTGCCAAGTCTACCTATAGTGGCTTTCCTACTGTTGGTGCAAGTGAAAACACTACTACTTCCTCAAAATGATTTGGTGGAAGCGATGAAAAAATATCCATGAAATTTTTGTTGATGTGTCCTCCTCGGGATTGAACACTGGATCCCATTTCAGCATTCTCATTGGAGAAGACCAGTTATTCTGTGTGATGTAAAAGTTGGGTTAGATAGTAGGTTCACATAATCCTCCAATAATGTCTCCCTTATCAAAACATGTCTATTACTAAGAAATCTAATATTTCATTCTCTCTTTAGTTCACATTGTTTAGGGATCAATTTTTCTGAGATCTTGTATGTCAGGCCACCCATATGAAAACTTTCAAATCACAGCATATTCCAGATTTTAGTTTACGATCATCTAGTATACTTATTATAATTCCCAAATGACTTGTGGTTATCTATGTCGTTTATAGGTTTGAGTGGTAATGGCTTAACGTTGGTTTTTTTCAGTCTTAGGGATTACACATATGTTAGTGCGGATGGAGTTACCAGTCAACCTACCTAAGAGGGAGGTTGGATACTGGCCGAGGCGGCCATTGGAGCGTCTAAAAGTAGAGTTTCACGTTGTAGGCATACGTTTCCTAGAGAGCATCTATGGCCATGTTTCTAGTTTATTTCATCAAGTATACCAAAAATAATATTGATATTCACAAATCATGAGCTCTTATCTATCTCCTCATTCAAAGCACAAATCTTCAACAAGTTCTTCTTTGTTGAAAATCTTTTTGCTCCTCTTTGTCGCAATTTTAGCTAATGAGTTTCTTAAAGTTGAAATACTTGAGACCAACTTCAGTATGATCGAAAAACTTCTCATGTTTTGTTAAGATGATCATAACTACATTGCATATATGAGAATTGTTAGTGTAAGTTTTTCTGTTATAGAAAAATATCAGAAAAAATATTTACATTAACAAACAAAGGGAATCAAAGCTTGATGATCAAAACTAAAATAAATATATCATAATTATTAGTGTTATTTTTTTTCTTATTAGAAAAGATAGCAGAAAAATTATAATCAGGAAAATTCTAATGTTCAGTTTAGATGATCAAAACTAAAATAAAGATATCATAATTATTAGTGTTATTTTTTTACTTATTAGAAAAGGTAGAAGAAAAAATATGTACATTAACAAACAATGAAAATCAAAGCTATATGGTAAGCCCGTAGCTCGAAATACGTATTAACAAAACACAGTAGAAAAAAAGGTTCTCGTAACACAAAATTCTAAAGAACTCCCAACAATCATAACAAAATTATAGATTTTCAAACACTTGTAACACCCATTCACCAAAAAATTTATGAATGTCGTTTTGATCAACTGAAAGATATCATAAAAATAAAACAAGAAAAACATCAGTATTACTTATCCAACATAGACGCAAATAACTCTATTCTTCAATCGAAAACTGATTTTTTTTCTAGCTATAACATCAACAATAAGAAAAGAGGAGTGAAGGTTATGAAAAAAAGAAGAGAATTGGTGTTAACGAAAAAGGAGAGTGTTGAGTGTAAAGAAAATATAAAGATTATCTATTAAGGATTTTTTAATAGATGAGTGCAACGGAATAAAGTTATACCTTTTGGTTTGAGAAATCTTCTCTTGGATACAATAATCAGTTACTTATGAATTGCTGACACACACTCAACAATCCTCTCTTTTTTCATATCCCGGCCACCAATTCTCTCTTCTATGGTTCATGATATCACTATACAAAAAATTTCAACTTTCTATTATAGAAGGTAGCGATTTTTGCCCAGGTTTGACTAATGATGCTATTTTTTTTTTGTTTGGTTTGTATAAAATATTTCGATTAATCAAAATGACAATCATGTTTTAGGTCACTGGGTGCAACAACTGTTTGAAAATCTATAATTTGTTATGGTTCTTGATGTTTCCTCACAATTTTGTGTTAAGAAAACATGTTTTTGTGTTGTGCTTTGTTTACAGGTATTTTATTCTTTGGGATAATCATCAAGCTTTGATTTTCTTTGTCTGTTTCATGAATATATTTTTCTACTATTTTTTCTAAAAGGGAAAAAATAAAATCAACAATTTTCATATCTGCATTTTATTTTTGATTATCTTAACTAACTATGAGAATTTTCTTGATTATAGTGATGTGAGTCTTAAGTTATTCAATTCCAAGAGACTCATCTACTACAAAGTGCAACAAGGAGGGGCAATAAGATTTTCAACAAAGAAGAACTTGTAGAAGTTTGGTGCTTTGAATGTGAAGATGGAGGAGAACTCATGATTTTTGACTATGGGCAAGTCCTTTTGCTAAAAAATATCTTTATTTTTGTTATGATTGATGAAATTAACTAGAAACATGGTTGTTATTTTAGAAAAAATTTTATGATAACCATGTTACTATTTTTTTTAAAAAAATATAACAAATATAAAATTGATTTTCTTAGCAAAAGGACTTGCTCATATTCACAAATCATGAGCTCTCCTTCATCTTTACATTGACAACACCAATATTCATCAAGCTCTTCTTTGTTGAAAATCTTTTAGACCCTCTTTATCGCAATTTATTGTAATGACTTTCTTGAAATTGAATTACCAAAGACCAGTTCACTATAATCAAGAAAATTCATATGTTCAGTTCAGATAATTAAGACTAAACTGCAGATATGATAATCATTAGTAAAATATTTTTCCTTATAGAAAAAATAGCAGAAAAAATATATAGATTAACAAACTAAGAAATCAAAATCTAGATGAATAGCCCAGAGAGTAAAATACATATTAAACAAACACTATAGAAAAGCAGGTTTTCTTAACACAAAATTCTAGACAACTCCGAACAATCATAACCAAATTATAGATTTCGAACACTTCTATCACCCATTGATCTATAAAATTATGAATATCTTTTGGATCAACCTAAATATATCTAAAACATAAAATAACAAAAACATCAGCATTACTTGTCCAACATAGACGTAAATCCCTACATTCTTCAATAGAAAGCTGAATTTTTTTCTATCAATAACATAAACCATAGAAAAGAGAATTGGTGGTAATGGAAAAAATAAAAGAGAAGAGAATTAGGGGTAATGAAATAAGACAGAATTGAGTGTAAAGAAAATAGAAAGATTTCTCTTTTAGGTTTTTTTTAATAGAAGAGTCCAATTGAACAAAGATATACTTTTTGGATTGGAGGAATCTTTTCTTGGATACAATAATCAGTCGCTTATGATTGCTGACACACACTCAACAATCCTCTCTTTTTTCATTGCACGCCCCCCAATTCTCTCTTTTCTTCTTTACCACCAAATCTCTCTTCTTTGGTTCATGTTATCAGTAAAAAAAATTAACTTGCTATTATACAAGGTAGCGATTTCCGTGATGTTGATTTTTTTTAATTTTGATTTGTATGACATATTTCGATTAATCAAAATGACATTCACGTTTTGAGTCAATAGGTGCTAGACCTGTTTAAAAAATTTTAATTTGTTATGATACTTGCTATTTCTTCAGAATATTGTGTAAAGAACTTATGTTTTTCTGTTGTGCTTTCTTAATGAGTATTTTATTCTTTGGGTTAATCATCAAGCTTTGATTTTCTTAGTCTGTATAATGAATATATTTTTTTACTATCTTTTCTTAAAGAGAAAAATTTAAACTTACAATTGTCATATCTACATTTTAATTTTTATCATCTTAACTAACCATGAGTATTTTCTTGATTATAGTGATTTGAGTCTTAAGTAATTCAGTTTCAAGAGACTCATCTACTACAAAGTACAACGGAGAGGGGCAGTAAGATTTTTAACAAAAAAGAACTTGTAAAAAATTGGTGCTTTGAATGTAAACATGGAGGCGAGAGCTCATAATTTGTGACAGTGGGCAAGCCATTTTACTAAAAAAACTAATTTTGTTTTTGGTTATAATTGATGAAATAAACTAGAAATATGGTTGCCATTTTAGAAACATTTTTATGATAACTATGTTACTAGTTTATTTCATCAAATATACCAACTATAAAATTGATTTTCATAGCAAAAAGACTTGATCATAGTGACAAATCCTAAACTCTCCTCTATCTTTACATTGAAAACACAAACCTTCAGCAAGTTTTTTTTTGTTGAAAATCTTTTTGATTCTTTTCATCGCATTTTGTAGTAATGAGTTTCTTTAAATTGAATTACCAAAGGCGAGATCACTATAATCAAGAAAAAATTCTTATGTTCAATTCAAATGATAAAAATTAAAATGCAGATATGATAATTATTAGTGTAATTTTTTCCTTTTAGAAAAAATAGCATAACAATATATACATTAACATACAAAGAAAAACAAAGATAAATGATTAGATCATAGATTGAAATACATATTAACAAGATACAATAGAAAAATAGGTTCTCTTAATGCAAAATTCAAAAGAACTCCCAACAATCATAACGAAATTATAGATTTTCAATCACTTCTAGCATCCATTGACCTTAAAATTTATGAATGTCGTTTGGATTAACTGAAAGATATCATAAAAAATAAAACAAGAAAAATATCAGTAGTACTGTACAACATAGACGCAAATCCCTACATTCTTCAATAGAAAAATAAACATTTTTTTATCAAGCAATAACATAAACCATAGGAAAGAGAATTGGGGGTGATAAAAAAAAGGAAAAGAATTGGGGGTTACGAAAAAAGAGAGTATTGAGTGTAAAGAAAATAAAAAGATTTATACTTTTTGGATTGGAAGAATCTTTTATTGGATACAACAACCAGTTACTTATGAATTGTTGGCACACACTCAACAATCCTCTATTTTTTCATTACCCGGCCCCTAATTCTCTCTTTTCTTCATTACCACCAATTCTCTCTTCTATGGTTCGTGTTATCACTAAACGAAAATTTTCAACTTTTTATTATAGAAGGTAGAGATTTCCATCTAGGTTGGACTAATGATGCTGATATATTTTCTAGTTTTGATTTGTATGACATATTTAGATTAATCAAATTGAAAATATTGTTACAATTCTTGATATTCATTAGAATTTTGTGTAGAAAAACATGTTTTGATGATTCTTTGTTTTTGTATTGGTCTGGTATTTTATTTATTCTTCGGGCTAATCATCAAGCTTATTTTCTTTATCTGTATCATGAATATATTTTTCTACTATTTTTTCTAAAATGGAAAAAATTAAACCAACAATTTTCATATCGACATTTTATATTTGATCATCTTAACTAACCATGAGAAATTTCTTGATTATAGTGATGTGAGTCTCAAGTAATTCAATTTCAAGAGACTCATCTAGTGGAAAGTGCAACGAAGAGGGGCAATAAGATTTTCAACAAAGAAGAACTTGTAGAAGATTAGTACTTTGAATGTAAAGATGGAGAAGAGCTCATGATTTTTGTACTATGGGCAACTACTTTTGCTAAAAAAACAATTTTATTTTTGTTATAATTGATGAAATAAATTAGAAACATGGTTGTCATTTCAGAAAAAAATTTATGATAACCATGTTACTTGTTTATTTCATCAAATATACCAAATATAAAATTGATCTTCTTAGCAAAAGGACTTTCTCATACTCACAAATCATAACCTCTCCTTCATCTTTACATTGAAAACACCAATATTCAGCAAGATCTTCTTTATTGAAAATCTTTTTGACCCTCTTCGTCGCAATTTGTAGTAATGACACTTTTGAAATTGAGTTACCAAAGACCAGTTCACTATAATCAAGAGAGTTCATATGTACTGTTTAAATGATGTAAACTAAAATGCATATATGAGAATTATTAGGGTAATTATTTTCCTTTTAGAAAGAATATAAAAAAAAATAAAATATACATAACAAAAAATGAAATCAAAGCATATTATGATATTCCGGGAATTAAAATACATACTAACCAAACACAATAGAAAAAGAGGTTCTCCCAACACAAACTTATAAAAAACTTAAAAAAATCATAATAATATTATAGATTTCAAACACTTCTATTACCCGTTTTGTCACACCCCAAGCTTCCCTCGAGACGCGGACACGGAACCTAGGACCACAAGTCTCCGAAGCTAACCCTGTTGGCATGATCATGAACATACTAAAGATAATAAATTATTGCGGAAACTAAATAATAATTTATAATAAAATAATAAGGAACACCCATATACTAAATGTGACATAATATGAAATGATGAGTTTAATACAATGAAGTTACTAACTCAACACTAAGCTGAAACTGACTATGTCTGAAATAAGCCTCTAAAGTGAACTTGAAAAACTGGGACAAGCCCCAGCTAAATTTAGCAAAAACTTATACATGACTAAAGACTGAAATGAAACACATGACTGTTGTCCTCGGAGAATGAGGACTCACCACTGAATCTGGTGAACTGGAGATCGGAAATAGATCTATTCATGATCTAGATGCTGAGAATCTAAACCTACATCACGATAATATGTAGTGCACGTATGCGTCAGCAAAGAGGGTTAAAAATGTGAAAAAAGTGAAACAAAATAAGTGAGGTCATTGAGGATTGAACGCGTGACCTACCAATGTTAACAACCATGAAAATAAAAAACATACAAAGAAATGTGGTGAAGGAGATTCAAACCATTGTATTGGATGGAAAATGTAACTTAAAATAAAAAAATAAGAAATAAGAGGATTAGGATTTGAACCCACCACCTCTCAATAAGATTTAAGGAAGAGTAGTGAGGCATGGAAATAGGACCCACGACCTCTAGGCAGTGAAGGAGAGTAAAGAAAATGAAAGAAAAGAATTGTGAGGCGTGGGAATCGAACCCAGGACCTCTAGGCAATTAAGGAGAGTCAAAGGAAATGAAATGAAATAAAAGAGATGTGAGGTGTGGGAATCGAACCCACGACCTCCTAGGCAGATTTAAGAAGAAAAATTAAAAGAAATTAAAGAGGGGCTGTGGAGGTTTTAACCCACAACCCCTCAGCCAAAGGAGAGAAATTTAAAGGCAATGAAAATAAAAAGTAAAGGAGGTTGTGGGGTTCTATACCACATCCTCTTAGTTCCATTAAGCGAAAAATGAAGAGAGAAATTAAGGGGAAATTAAAATGAAGGCATTGGGACTCAACTCGGGTCCCCAAGCCGTATCTTTCAAACCAAAATGAACAAAAAAAATGTAGGTGTTGTTCAAGGGATTTTAAAATTGGGTTCCGTTGCCCTAATTCTGTATTGATACATAAGTCATACGTGAAATAAATGTTCAAGAATAATGTTGCCTACATAGATAGAAATTGAGATCTTGGCATACAAACAAGATGCATAAGTCTTGTACCACATAATCTTAGGAAGATATGAATCACTTAAACAAACTATGAATGAAGCCTAATGCATTGTATGCATAAATCCATAAGCTTAACATATATTTAAAAAAATTAACAAGTGAACCTAAGATGTATGTAATGAAATGATGTAACCCGAGAAGGGTTAAGTAAGAGTATAAAAAACACTAAATGGCAAAGTACATTGGCATATGATGAAATGAATATCATGTAATTAAATGATGAAACCCTAGAAGGGTTACATAACAGTCAGAAACACAAAAATGGTCAAGTACATTGGCATATGATGAATTGAACATTCATGTAAAAAGGGTTGAGTAATTATGAAAAATAAATGTGCTAATGTTAATAAATGTGGTCACAACATGATATGAGGTTAATGTAAAAGATGGGAGCAATCCCAAATGAGCATAAGTAATTGTTACTAAAATGTACTCACTTATAAGAGAGTGTAAAGTTAATGAAGAGACCAGTTTCTATGTATACTCTAATGAAAGTATTGATATTAACACACTTAAAAATAATGATGAGAACAAAAATCGTCTAGTTAGCTATGATGTTCTCATATTTGAAGCCAACTTCCATGATGTATGAGTTGAATGTAATGGAACTTTATACTGAGCACCGATAAACTATCTATGAGCGGTGATGCCTTCCTTCGGGATGGGCAGAGGTTCACGTAACTGTCATGAGATGAGATTGTCTGGCATGACAGTTATGGGTCTTCTATATCTCCTAGTCTTCGAACCTATACTTATAATATAGTGATCAGGCGGGGTTCAATTCACATGTACGCTATCATGTTTTGGGTAAATTTGGCCGATGATTCCACCTCTTTTCAGTGTGGGGTTTCATGACACTGGATTTCATGATGCTCACATGATCTATGTCGGTTAAAGTTAAAGTTCCCAACGAATGAATGAATAAGGCTAGCCTCAAATGATGCACATAATGAAATGAACGGTACGTATGAATGAATGAAATTGGCTCTTTTCTCAAGCAATGAAATTAGTTCTATCTTGGTAATTGCACAACGAACTCGATGCAAGTCTTAAACTACATCCTAGGTATAACTTGTGTTCACAGTAGCCTATGAACGAAATGAATTGAAGTACATATGAATGAATGAAGTAGACTTTGTGTTTGCTAATGAAGACTCCCTAGTTGAGGTCCCATACGTTGAGACCTCACGTTTGGGAAGTCTTAATGTCAATTCCATGATTCCAAGTTCTCATGGAATGTGAATAAATGATAAGAACAACGTTATGTATTATATGAATTATGATATGTGTTATGTGTACACTGTTGTGTGCTATGTGCAAAATGTTATGTATCATGGTGGATGTTACTCTCATGGTATAACTTTACTAATCCAAATTTTGAAAGTTCACTCCCTTTCCTCATAACAATTTGGCAAGTCCCCTGACTTGACATGCTAAAATCATGTTGCTAGGAAAGAGTTATTCTTACTCATAGATGTCCTTGGTGTGTGCTTACATAAACAAAAAGTTAGTACAAGTGTGTACTAATCCTATTCAACTCTAAATTTTTTGGTGCAGGCAAAGGTGGACGGTAGAGCTACAGCATCAACGCTGAAGCATTCCGAACATCGAGTATTCATATGGACTTTGTAGGCCTTTTATGCTTTCGAGGATTCTTGCGCATTTACATTCTATCTTAGTGGTAGTATTGAGCTAGTGGATTAGGTTCGACTAGCGTTTCTTTCCATTTTTGTTCAGACATTGTATGGATGCCATTTTGGCAAGTACATCTTTATCGTTATAATATTCTGCTTCTTTCATTTGATAATCGTAATGTTAGATTATTGATGGTGAACAGTTATATATGTAATAGAATGCTTAGTAAGCATGTTACGAAACAAAAAGTTTCACATTTTCTGCTAAAATTAACCTAGATGAAGTAAGAATGACGTATGTCGGATTGTCTGCGACCTCTGAGAGGCCAACGATGCCCGTCTCATTTGGGGTCGAGATTCCGGGTGTAAAAAAGTTTGTATCAGATCCCTCGGTATAATTAAAGAAATTATAAGTTCATCAACTATATTGAGTAGTTTCTAAGTCATTGTAGTGAAATGCACCACTATCCTGGATTAGAGACTGCATGATGCGTAGGAAAATTTCCCTTCTTCTGATCTTATTGTGTCGTTCCTAATGTTTGACTTCTCGATATTATGATTTTTTCTAACATAAAATCCTTGTTGTTTACAAAGAATTAACAATAGGAGAGCTATTGGTCAGATGAGAGGAGTAGCAGCTGTTGGGGACAAACAAGTTCCACCCAAGGCTCCAGCTGAAGGAGTACTAATGCCTGTTTACCTTGATGGGTTGACCGATGTTGAGGTGAGGGCATCTCTAGCCAAGATGACACAACCGATAACCATGCAAGCTCAGGACATGATACTCCAGGTGAACCGAAAGAATGTTCAAAGGGAGAACCCACCAGTACGTAGCATGGCTGACAGGCAACGAGAGTTTACAAGGATGAATCCTCCTATTTTCACAGGATCTAAGACAGCAAAGGATCCGCAGGGAGTATCCCCTGAAGTTTGTTAAATTATCTAGGTATGCCACTTCTCTTGTGTCTAACAATGGAAACAAGATCTATAGATTCTTGACAGGGATTGTTGAGGATCTCGAGTAGGAGTGTAGGGAAGCTATGTTGCATGATAGCATAGATCTTTCCAAGAGTATGGTCTATGTCGAGCAAGTGGAGGAAATCAGGAAGAGGAAGCACACTAGGGCAGGGAACATGTCAAGGCAAGTTGAGAAGAATTTTTCAAGGAACAATAGTAGTGAAATCAGGAATAAGCCCATGTTTAAGAAGGAACTCTCCCACCAAGGGGAGTAAACTTCATCCAACGGTTGCTTGATAGAAATTCCGAGTCCAGAGTTAAGAGAAACATTAAAGTAGATAAACCTTAAGAGAGACCACCTTGCAGGAAGTGTGGCAAACTACATTTAGGAGATTATGTGATGGGCACTAACGCTTGTTATAGTTGTCTTAAGCTGGGTCACATGGTGAAGATTTGTCCTCTTAGGAAAAGATAAGAACAAGGGAAGGAAAGAGTTCGGTCTAATGGTCCAAGTGAAGAGGCTCCAAGGAGGCAACAATTCTTCCCACTCAAGTCTAGGTGTGCAGGGGAAGTCACCTCTGCTGAAGTCTTGTTTGAGTATCATTAATTAGTCCTTCAGGTATTTGACTGTTTCTGGTGTGTATGCACTTGTATGAGGTTAATCTGTTTGAGTCATCATGTTGGTTGCTGATTTGTATGATTTATATGTTAACTTATGTTGTATACATTGATAAGACTAGTTCAGGAAAGAGTTCCTTAGTCTATTAATGTGAAACTACTAGTAGGTTTTGAGAATGATCACCATCATGTTAATATGTGAATCAGATTTTCACCAATGGGGAGTATTGGATTACTTATGCATGCATACGTTTTAAAGATGACTTATTTATGGGTATTAAACAGTAGTGTCATTCGGGGATGAATGTTCTTAAGGGGGTTATAATGTAACAACCCTGAAAATAGATAAAATAAGAAATGCTTAATGTGACAAGAATGCCTATGATTAGACCAGGGTTCACACGGATTGATGCGCGTAGAACCAGACCTCGAAACCCTTGTGTCACGACCCAAATCGGGGACGCGACTGGCACCCACATTTACCCTCCGATGTGAGCGAACCAACCCATCTACACCTTAACATTTTAATATAATAACAGAATATAATGCGGAGACGACTTAAACTCATTAATAAAACAACTCAAAACTATTATTAATATCCCCAAAATCTGGAAGTCATCATCACAAGAACATCTATCTCAACTTACTAAACTAAGAATGTCTAAGAACTAAAAATACATAAAAGCTAGTCCATGCCGGAAGTTCAAGGCATCAAGACTTGAAGAAGAAGACCCAGTCCAAGCTAGACGCATTAGCTCACCCTGAATTTCCGATGAAGTGAAGAATGGCTAGATCTACTGCTGAATTGAAGTTGACGGAACGTTTGCTGCATTACACAAATAACAAGAAGAAAACATAAAGTAGGGGGTCAGTACAACCACACGTACTGAGTAGATATCATCGGCTAACTCAAAATAGGGAACAGTATATATCAATAACAATGTAAATCAACTACAATACTCAACATGTAGCAACAACAATTACTTTGTCATTAACCATTACCGTCAAGTTCACACATGAGGACTCAAGCCTCAATACCATACTCATTTGGGAAGTAAGTTCATTAGATTGAGTATATTCATTATCTTTCAAGATTCATTATCTTTCTGCCTCTCGTGTCGGTACGTGACACTCCGATCCTCTATTTCTATCCTGGTGCCGGAACGTGGCACTCCGATCCTCATTCTATCCTGGTACCGGAACGTGGCACCCGATCCTCATATTCTATCCTGGTACCGGAACGTGGCACCCGATCCATAATCTATCCTGGTGTCGGAACGTGACACTCCGATCCTCATATTCATTCTATCCTGGTACCGGAAC
Source organism: Solanum peruvianum (assembly GCA_027705065.1). Lineage (NCBI taxonomy): Eukaryota > Viridiplantae > Streptophyta > Magnoliopsida > Solanales > Solanaceae > Solanum > Solanum peruvianum. The sequence continues at coordinate 9,508,539 of JAKWJD010001758.1, read as the reverse complement.
GTGGCACCCGATCCTCATATTCATTCTATCCTGGTGTCGGAACGTGACACTCCGATCCTCATATTCTATCCTGGTACCGGAACGTGGCACCCGATCCCCTAATTCATCAAGCCTTCTTTTACACTAAGGCATCATCATTCTCATTATATAATACATCAAGCCTTCTTTCATACTAAGGCATTCATCAATCTTATTATATAATATATCAAGCGAATTAGGGTTATTTCAAGATTTGGGATTCAATAGCTTCATCATGCTTTGTTAATTCATCACAATTTCATAATCATAATCATGCAAGCATACTATTTAAGCACATAGCAGGGTTTACAATACTATCAACACATAATATTCACTATTAAGAGTTCACTACGAATATCGTAACATAAACCATAACCTACCTCCACCGAAGAATTGAAATCAACAAGAAATTCCAAGCTTGTTATTCCTCTTTGCTTCTCCTCTCTCGTTCGATCTCCCCTTTCTTTCCCTCTTGTTCTTTCTGTTTTGTTTTCTTATGTTCAAACCCTCTTTCTTTTACCCTAATTAATCATATAATTAAGTGTGAAAAAGGACAAAAACCCCACTAATAACTAAGGTTACCCCTTTTTAACCCCTAAGTAATTAGACTTATTAATGTTAACCCTCAATCTTTATAACTAAGGAAAGAATAGTCAAAAACGACCCTTAAAACGTGTGGAGGAATCCTAAACTGCCTGGGATTGCGCAGCCTGTGACGGGCCGTCGTGCCTGCGACGGTCCGTCACGATGGCCGTCGCCACCTCCCAAATTCCAGGTGGTCTGTGACGGCCCGTCACCCCTGTGACGGTCCGTCCTGCACCTCCGTCATGACGGTCAGAAACTCGTTTCTTGCACCAAATTCTCAAAAGTTGAAGTGTTTTGCAATGGAAACTCATGACGGTTCGTCGTGGATGTGACGGCACGTCCTGCAGGTCCGTCACAATTTACAGAGAGTCGATTTTAAGTTTCCGATTTCAGAATTCTAAGTGTCATGGGACGAAACATTCACGACGGGCCGTCGTGACTACGACGGTCCGTCACAACTTCCGTTGTCCCAGCCAGTTTTTCCAGAATTTCAATCTGCTGCTCAAAACGACTAAACAGGTCGTTACAATAGATACCAATTTACCCATCGTTCGTCCCCGAACGATCAAAAAGAGAAAAACAGTGGCGAAAAAGGAGTACCTGAATCTGTAAATAGATGTGGGTATTTTTCTTGCATATCTGCCTCCTTCTCCAAGTAGCCTCTTCAACCGGTCGATTCTTCCATTGAACTTTGATGGATGCAATCTCTCTCGACCTCAACTTGCGAACTTCTCTATCTAATATAGCAACCGGTCCTCTTCATAAGTCAAGTTCTCATCAAGCAAAACTGAATCCCAACGGATAATGTAGTTTCCATCTCCGTGGTATCTCTTCAACATGGACACATGAAACACCGGATGCACTCCGGACAGCCCTGGGGGCAAGGCTAACTCATAAGCCACCTCCCCTATTCGCTTAAGCACTTCAAATGGTCCAATATACCTTGGACTTAACTTACCTCTTTTACCAAACCGCATCATCCCTTTCATGGGTGAAACCTTCAACAAGACTTGTTCACCTTCCATGAACTCCAAGTCTCTAACCTTCCGGTCTGCATACTCCTTTTGTCTACTTTGCGCCGCCAGAAGCTTTTCTTGAATAGCTTTCACCTTCTCCATAGAATCTCTCAACAGATCAGTCCCCCAAGGTCTAACTTCAAAGGCATCAAACCAACCAATGGGAGACCTACACCTCCTCCCATACAATGCTTCAAATGGAGCCATGTCAATACTGGAGTGGTAGCTATTATTGTATGAAAACTCTGCCAACGGTAAGAAACTATCCCAATGACCACCAAACTCTATCACACATGCACGAAGCATATCCTCCAACACTTAAATAGTTCGCTCAGACTGTCCATCGGTCTGAGGGTGAAATGCAGTGCTAAGGTCCAATCTAGTACCCAATTCAGCATGCGATGTTCTCCAAAACTTAGAAGTAAACTGCGTACCTCTATCTGATATGATGGAGAGTGGGACTCCATGCAACCGAACGATCTCTGAGATGTAGATCTTGGCTAACTTCTCTGCATTATAGGTCACCTTGACAGGAATGAAGTGAGCAGACTTAGTTAACCTATCAACGATCACCCAAATAGAGTCATACTTACCCAAGGTCTTGGGAAGACCAACCACGAAGTCCATCGCGATTCTCTCCCACTTCCATTCAGGAATGGGCATTCTCTGAAGTGTTCCTCCGGGCCTCTGGTGTTCATACTTCACTTGTTGACAATTTGGACATTTGGCAACAAACTCAACAATATCACGCTTCATTCTACTCCACCAGAAGTGTTGCTTTAGATCGCGATACATCTTGGTTGCACCAGGATGTATAGAATATCCGGAACTATGAGCCTCTGTCAGAATAGTGGTGATCAAATCATCGATGCGGGGTACACATACCCTTCCCTTAATCCTCAAAACACCTTCCCCATCGATTATTGCCTCTTTAGCCTCTCCTTGCAAACACTTTATCTCGGATTCGACTTAGCTTCTCATCATCAAACTGTTTCCCCTTAATCTGATCAAGAAAAGAAGATTTTGCCTCTACACAAGCTAACAATCCTCCCTTCTCATTTATTTCTAACCTCATAAGGTCATTAGCCAGAATCTGCACCTCTCTAGCGAATGGGCGTCTAGAAGCTTGCAAATGGGCTAGACTCTCCATGCTTCCGGCCTTTCTACTTAGAGCATCCGCTACAACATTAGCCTTCCCCGGATGATACAAAATAGTGATATCGTAGTCCTTCAGTAGTTCCATCCATCTCCTCTGTCTCAAGTTCAAGTCTTTCTGAGTGAAGACATACTGTAGGCTACGATGGTCCGTATAGACTTCACACTTAACCCCATACAAATAGTGTCTCCATTGCTTTAGTGCAAATACTACCGCGGCCAACTCCAAATCATGGGTCGGGTAGTTACGTTCATGCACCTTTAATTGCCTCGAAGCATAAGCAATCACATTTTTCTCTTGCATTAGCACTGCACCCAACCAAGAATAGGACGCATCACAATAAACAATGAAGTTCTTACCCTCTACTGGCAAGGTGAGGATAGGTGCGGTAGTCAACAAAGTCTTAAGCTTCTGAAAGCTTTCCTCACATTCATCTGACCATTCAAATGGAACATTCTGCTTAGTCAAGTTCGTCAATTGGGAAGCAATAGAAGAGAATCCCTTAACAAAGCGGCGGTAGTAGCTAGCTAACCCAACAAAGCTTCTTATTTCTGACACATTAGTGGGTTTTACCCAATTCTTCACTGTCTCAATCTTAGATGGATCCACCATTACTCCATCCTTAGAAACCACGTGCCCCAAGAAGGACACTGCATCTAGCCAAAACTCACACTTAGAGAACTTGGCGTAAAGCTTTTTCTCCCTCAACGTTTCAAATACCATTCTCAAATGCTCTTCATGTTCCTTCTTGCTCTTTGAGTATACCAATATGTCATCAATAAATACAATCACGAAGAGATCAAAATATGGCTTAAAAATCCCATTCATCAAACTCATGAACGCAGCAGGGGCATTCGTAAGACCAAAGGACATCACCACAAATTCATAATGTCCATACCTAGTTCGAAAAGCAGTCTTTGGTACATCCGTTGCCCGTATTTTCAATTGATGATAACCGGATCTCAAGTCAATCTTAGAGAAGACACAAGCACTTGTAACTGATCGAACAAGTCATCAATGCGAGGAAGAGGATACTTGTTCTTAATAGTTACCTTGTTCAGTTGTCTGTAGTCTATGCACATCCTCAAACTCCCATCCTTCTTCTTACAAACAAAACTGGAGCACCCCAAGGAGATGCACTTGGTCTAATGAAGCCCTTGCTCAACAACTCTTGAAGTTGAGCCTTTAACTCTCTTAATTCAGCGGGAGCCATTCTATACGGGGGTATAGAAATGGGGCGTGTGCCCGGTTCAAGATCGATATAGAAGTCAATATCCCTATCTGGTGGCATACCAGGAAGATCTGCAGGGAACACATCCAAAAACTCACGGACTACCGAAACCGACTCAATCGAAGGTACTTGGATAGTGTCATCCTTGAGATGTGCCAAGAAAGCTAAACACCCTTTACTAACCATCCTTTGAGCACAAGAAAGGAGATAATACGCACCGGATTGGAAGTGTAGTCACCCTCCCACACTAACGGATCTGTCCCAGGCTTGGCTAACGTCACCGTTTTAGCATTACAATCCAAGATCGCAAAATTGGGAGAAAGCCAAGTCATACCCAGAATTACATCAAAGTCACCCATTTCTAAAATAACCAAATCTACATAAGTGTTGCTCTCCACGAAATTCACCAAACAAGACCTATGTACCTTTTCAACTACCACAGACTCACCACCGGAGTAGAAACACGAATAGGCATGTCAAGTAATTCACAATGCAATTTTAGACCATTAGTAAATGATGAAGATACATATGAAAACGTGGAGCCAGGGTCAAATAATACAGATGCCATGCAATCACAAACCAAAAGATTACCTGTGATAACAGCATCAGACGCCTCCGCTTCAGATCTCCCAGGGGGAAAGCGTAACAATGTGGGCCCTATCGTTTGTTTGTCCATTGCCCCTACCATGTTGCGTAGTAGTGGCTCCATTTTGCCCATCAACTCTGCCGTTATGATGACCACCATTACCTCGACCACCACGTCCTCAGAAAAACGGCCTCTACCATGACCACCTCTACCTCTAGCTAGTGGGGTTCTGTAACTCTGGTTTGGACAATACCTCTTAATGTGTCCAACCTCCCCACATCCATAACACTCTCGGGGTTCATGCATAGGTCTTCGGAGTACTGTTGACCGTTCTGAGGTGGACCCCCAACTACAGTCTGTAGTGAAGACTGAATTGGTCGACTTGAGTAACCTCCGGAGCTCTGTCTCTAGAGTGAGAACCATTAAACTCACCTCCCTTCGGAACCTTTTTGACGTCGATGTCGTGGTGAAGTCATCTGGTTTCACTCCTTCCACCCTATATCACAAAGTCTACCACCTCTTGGAAGGATGTTGCCGTTGCCGCTATCTGTAAGGCTGAAATTCGCAATTCTGACCTCAATCCCTTCACAAAACGGCGGATCCGTTCTTGTGGACTAAAACATAGTTGGGTGGCATACCTTTATAAAGCACGAAAACTTGCCTCGTATGCGTTGACCGTCATCCTACCTGCTCGAGACTCAAGAACTCATCCCTTTTCTATCTCTCAAAGTCCTTGGGATATACTTTTCCATAAAAAGGGTAGAGAATGATTCCCAAGTCATAGGTGGTGCCTCTGTTGGTTGACACTCAACATGTGACCGCCACCACATTTTGGCATTCCCTTGAAATTGATAGCTTACGAACTCAACGCCAAACCGTTCTACTATCCCCATCTTGTGTAGTAGCTCATGACAATCCACCAGAAAATCATAAGCATCTTCAGATTCTGCACCCTTGAAGACTGGAGGTTTCAATTTCAAGAACTTGCTGAAAAGTTCATGCTGATCATTTGTCATAATAGGCCCAGTAGTAAGTCGTGGAAATGTGCCGATTCCCAATGAGGCATCCATGCGGGGAGCCATAGTAGCCGCATGTCGTATTTCCAAAACCGGAGGTGTTGGTGCGGAAACCACTGGAGGAGGTCCCTGATCGGATAACCCGCTAAGATAAGCAAGTACTTGGTTGATCATCTCTGGGGTAGGTTGGGGTGGCAATTCCTCATTTTGCAACTTGTTCAGTTTCCCCTTCCTCACCCCTCTTATCTACACTCCTCATTCGGTGGAGGAGTCACCGCCCTAGTATCAGATGGGCTAGGGGCTCGTCCTCTTCCTCTAGAGGACGTCCTCCCACGACCTCTTCCACGGCCTCTTGCCGCTGTTCTTCCTCGAGCCACAGCCCCATTGGCTGGCTCAATCGTTTCCTGTCTTTCTGTTGTTGTTGCTGGTGCGTTCGTTGCTCTAGTTCTAACCATCTGCGAAATAGAGTGAAGATGGTCAGATACCAATTCATATCGCCTAGATACCAATTGGACTCAAGTAGTAGCACGAAAGAAAGAATGAAAGAGTGAAATTTTTCCTAAAGTCTTATAGCCTCTCAAGGAAAAGTAAAGGTGTCCCCCTACCGTTCCTTAAGACTCTACTAGACCTGTTCTTGTGTGATGAGACCAATGAACCTAATGCTCTGATACCAAGTTTGTCACGACCCGAATCGGGGACGCGACTGGCACCCACATTTACCCTCCGATGTGAGCGAACCAACCCATCTACACCTTAACATTTTAATATAATAACAGAATATAATGCGGAAGACTTAAACTCATTAATAAAACAACTCAAAACTATTATTAATATCCCCATAATATGGAAGTCATCATCACAAGAACATCTATCTCAACTTACTAAACTAAGAATGTCTAAGAACTAAAAATACATAAAAGCTAGTCCATGCCGGAAGTTCAAGACATCAAGACTTGAAGAAGAAGACCCAGTCCAAGCTAGACGCATTAGCTCACCCTGAATTTCCGATGAAGTGAAGACTGGCTAGATCTACTGCTGAATTGAAGTTGATGGAATGTTTGCTGCATTACACAAATAACAAGAAGAAAACATAAAGTAGGGGGTCAGTACAACCACACGTACTGAGTAGATATCATCGGCTAACTCAAAATAGGGAACAGTATATATCAATAACAATGTGAATCAACTACAATACTCAACATGTAGCAACAGCAATTACTTTGTCATTAACCATTACCGTCAACTTCACACATGAGGACTCAAGCCTCAATACCATACTCATTTGGGAAGTAAGTTCATTAGATTGAGTATAATCATTATCTTTCAAGATTCATTATCTTTCTTCCTCTCGTATCGGTACGTGACACTCCGATCCTCTATTTCTATCCTGGTGCCGGAACGTGGCACTCCGATCCTCATTCTATATCCTGTACCGGAACGTGGCACCCGATCCTCATATTCTATCCTGGTACCGGAACGTGGCACCCGATCCATAATCTATCCTGGTGTCGGAACGTGACACTCCGATCCTCATATTCATTCTATCCTGGTACCAGGAACGTGGCACCCGATCCTCATATTCATTCTATCCTGCGGTGTCGGAACGTGACACTCTCGATCCTCATATTCTATCCTGGTACCGGAACGTGGCACCCGATCCCCTAATTCATCAAGCCTTCTTTTACACTAAGGCATCATCATTCTCATTATATAATACAATCAAGCCTTCTTTCATACTAAGGCATTCATCAATCTTATTATATAATTATCAAGCGAATTAGGGTTATTTCAAGATTTGGGATTCAATAGCTTTATCATGCTTTGTTAATTCATCACAATTTCATAATCATAATCATGCAAGCATACAATTTAAGCACATAGCAGGGTTTACAATACTATCAACACATAATATTCACTATTAAGAGTTCACTACGAATATCGTAACATAAACCATAACCTACCTCCACCGAAGAATTGAAATCAACAAGAAATTCCCAAGCTTGTTATTCCTCTCTGCTTCTCCTCTCTCGTTCGATCTCCCCTTTCTTTCCCTCTTGTTCTTTCTGTTTTGTTTTCTTATGTTCAAACCCTCTTTCTTTTACCCTAATTAATCATATAATTAAGTGTGAAAAAGGACAATAAACCCCACTAATTAACTTAAGGTTACCCCTTTTTAACCCCTAAGTAATTAGACTTATTAATGTTAACCCTCAATCTTTATAACTAAGGAAAGAATAGTCAAAAACGACCCTTAAAAAACGTGTGGAGGAATCCTAAACCTGCCTGGGATTGCGCAGCCTGTGACGGGCCGTCGTGCCTGCGACGGTCCGTCACGATGGCCGTCGCCACCTCCCAATTCCAGGTGGTCTGTGACGGCCCGTCACCCCGGTGACGGTCCGTCCTGCACCTCCGTCGTGACGGTCAGAAACTCGTTTCTTGCACCAAATTCTCAAAAGTTGAAGTGTTTTGCAACGGAAACTCACGACGGTTCGTCGTGGATGTGACGGCACGTCCTGCAGGTCCGTCACAATTTACAGAGAGTCGATTTTCAGTTTCCGATTTCAGAATTCTAAGTGTCATGGGACGAAACATTCACGACGGGCCTTCGTGACTACGACGGTCCGTCACAACTTCCGTTGTCCCAGCCAGTTTTTCCAGAATTTCAATTTGCTGCTCAAAACGACTAAACAGGTCGTTACACCTTGCTAAAGACAAGCCAACAAAATTGGGGAGTTATTTGAGCATGGAAAGGTTGGGTCCAACCAAGTAGCAATCTCGAATACAAAGATTTATTTGAAGGAGTCTTTACCAGATTTAAAAAGGGAAAATCTTAGGTTTGGAGGGTCTAGGGGGAAAATGGTCTTTTTCCAGGCTAAGGGTAGTATCGTTATTACCCTAAATATATAATTAATTATTTAATTAATAATGTGGAGGGGTATTTTGGGGAGTGAGGGCCGAAATTAGGCTGTTGAAGTGAAGTCTTGCTCCACCCAAGTTCGAACCTAGGTGGAACCAATGTTTTAAAGTAATTTTTATTTAATATATTAATTTATATAATTAATTAATACTTATTATTCATTATATCATTTAAAATAAATTAAAAATCAGATTTTTATTTAATAAAGAAAACCTTATTGACTAAGTCCTAAAACTAGACTCCTAAGCCTCCTACAACTCACACAATCTCACGTTTATCTCTCCACTCTCACACTCAATCTCTCTTATTCTTTCATGCGTATTTTCTCTGCAAAAATAAGATAAAAATTCATAAAAATAAACCATGTTCTACACACTTGAAGAACTCAGAAAAAATCACAAGAAAACAAACGTTAATGGCATACTAGGATAAGAGAGGTTGTTATTCGAATGGAGTTGATATTGAGAAGGCTTAGACGTGTTCTTTGGTGAAATTTTTGGTCATAAAGTCAAGAGTTTAACGTCAAAAAGGTATGGTTTCTCTTCTCTCTATGTCCCTTTCCCATGTGACCCCTTAAGGTTCAGAATATTCATTCCGAAAACTAGGATTGTTCCCCGTTGCATATCCATGTCACTAGCTCCCATTGAATCATAGGTTGGTTATGTTTGCTGGTAGGAAAATAGGAATGAAACGTGTTTTCGTGTAACGACCTGTTTAGTCGTTTTGAGCAACAGAGTCCACTTCTGGAAAAACTGGCTGGGACGACGAGGGTCACGACGGACCGTCGTGGTCACGACGGCCCGTCGAGGGAGTGTCATCCCATGGCACTTAGAATTTTGAAATTGGGTACTGAAAATCGACTCTCTGTAAATTGTGACGACCTGCAGGACGTGCCGTCACATCCACGACGAACCGTCGTGAGTCCCGTTGCAAAACACTTCAACTTTTGAGAATTTGGTGCAAGAAAACGAGTTTCTGACCGTCAGGACGGAGGTGCAGGACGACCGTCACAGGTGTGACGGCCGTCGCAGACCACCTGAAATCTGGGAGGAGGCGACGGCCACCGTGACGGACCGTCGCAGGCACGACGCCCGTCACAGGTCACGCAGTCCCAGACAGTTTAGGATTTCTCCACACGTTTTAAGGGTCGTTTTTGACTATTCTTTCCTTAATTATAAAGATTGAGGGTTAACATTTATAAGTCTAATTACTTAGGGGTTAAAAGAAGTAACCTTAAGTTAATTAGGGGGTTTTATTGTCCTCTTTTACACTTAATTATATTGTAATTAGGGTAAAGGAAAGAGGGTTTGAATAAAACAAAAGAGAAAGAACAGAAGAGAAGGAGAAATCGATCGAGAGGAAGAAGTAACAACAAAGCTGGGAGATTTCTTGTTGATTCCAATTCTTCGGTGGAGGTAGGTTATGGTTTTTATGTTACGATAATCGTAGTGAACTCTTGGTAGTGTATGATATGTATGATGATGTTGTAAACCTGTCTATGTGCTTAAATTGTATGCTTGCATGATTATGATTATGAGATTGTGATTAATTAACAAGCATGATGAAGCTATTGAATCCCAAATCTTGAAAGAACCCTAATTCGCTTGATATATTATATAATAAGATTGATGATGCCTTAGTATGATAGAAGGCTTGAAAATTATATAATGAGAATGAGGATGCCTTAGTGTAAAAGAAGGCTTGATGAATTAGGGGATCGGGTGCCACGTTCCGGTACCAGGATAGATGAATATGAGGATCGGAGTGTCACGTTCCGACACCAGGATAGAATATGAGGATCGGTGCCACGTTTCGGTACCAGGATAGAATGAATATGATGATCGGAGTGTCACGTTCGACACCAGGATAGAATAATGGATCGGGTGCCACGTTCCGGTACCAGATAGAATGAATATGAGGATCGGAGTGTCACGTTCCGACACCAGGATAGAATATGAGGATCGGGTGCCACGTTCCGTACCAGATAAAATGAATATGAGGATCGGAGTGTCACGTTCCGACACCAGGATAGAATATGGATCGGGTGCCACGTTCCGGTACCAGGATAGAATGAATATGAGATCGGAGTGTCACGTTCCGACACCAGGATAGAATTAGAGGGCGGAGTGTCACGTACCGACACAAGAGGAAGAAAGATAATGAATCTTGAAAGATAATGAATATACTCAATCTAATGAACTTAATTCCCAAATGAGTAGGGTATTGAGGCTTGAGTCCTCATTGTGAACTTGACGGAAATTGTTTACGATAAAGTAATTGCTGTTGCTACATGTTGAGTATTGTAGTTGATTTACATTATTATTGATATATATTGTTCCCTATTTGAGTTAGCCGATGATATCTACTCAGTACGTGTGGTTGTACTGACCCCCTACTTTATGTTTTCTTTTTGTGATTTGTGTAATGCAGCAAACGTTCCGTCAACTTCGACCAGGGTCATAGATCAAGCCAGTCTTCACTCCATCGGAAATTCAGGGTGAGCTAATGCGTCTAGCTTGACTGGGTCTTCTCTTCAAGTCTTGATGCTTGAACTTCCGGCATGGACTAGCTTTTTAGTTATATTTTGTTCTTAGACATTCCTAGTTTAGTAATTTGAGATAGATGTTTCTGTGATGATGACTTCCAGATTTTGGGGATATTAATAATAGTTTTGAGTTGTTTTATTAATGAATTAAGTCTTCCGCATTTCTTTTGTTGATATTGTATTAAAATGTTAAGGGTAAATTGGTTGGTTCGCTCACATAGGAGGGTAAATGTGGGTGCCAGTCGCGTCCGTCCCTATTTGGGTCGTGACAGACTTGGTATCAGAGCTTATTATTCATTGGTCTCATCACACAAGAACAGGTCTAGTAGAGTCTTAACAACAACGGTAGGGGGACGCCTTTACTTTTCTTTGAGAGGCTATAAGACTTTAGGAAATTCCATTCTTTCATTCTTTCTTTCGTGCTACTACTGAGTCCAATTGGTATCTAGGTGATACAAATTGGTATCTGACCATCTTCATTCTATTTCGCAGATGGTTAGAACTAGAGCAACGACCGCACCAGCAGCGACAACGGAAAGACAGGAAACTACTGAGCCAGCACTGGGGCTGTGGCTCGAGGAAGAACAACGGCAAGAGCCGTGGAGAGTCGTGGGGAGGACTCCTCTAGAGGGAGAGGACGAGCCCCTAGCCCATCTGATGCTAGGGCGTGTGATCCTCCACCGACTGAGGAGGTAGTTAAAGGGTGAGGAAGGGGAAACTGAACAGGGCAGAATGAGGAAATGCCACCCCAACCTACCCCAGAGATGATCAACCAAGTACTTGCTTGCTATTTAGCGGGTTGTCCGATCAGGGTCAAGCACCTCCATGGTTTCTCACCAACACCTCCGGTTTCAGAGATACGACATGCGGCTACTATGGCTCCCCGCATGGATGCACCATTGGGAATAGACACATTTCCACGTCTGACTACTGGGCCTATTATGACAAACGATCAACATGAACTTTTTAGTAAGTTCTTGAAACTGAAACCTCCAGTCTTCAAGGGTGCAGAATCTGAAGATGCTTATGATTTTCTGGTTGATTGTCATGAGCTACTACACAAGATGGGGAGTAGAGAGGTTTGGTGTTGAGTTCGTGAGTTATCAGTCCAAGTTAACGCCAAAATGTGGTGGCGTTCACATGTTGAGTGTCAACCAACAGAGGCACCACCTATGACTTGGGAATCATTCTCTAGTTTGTTCATGGAGAAGTATATCCCAAGGCTTTGAGAGATAGGAGAGGGATGAGTTCTTGAGTCTTGAAAAGGGAAGGATGACAGTAAACGCGTATGAGGCTAAATTTCGCGCACTATCCAGATATGCCACCCAACTTTGTTTCAGTCCACAAGAACGGATCCGCCGTTTCGTGAAGGGGTTGAGGTCAGAATTGCGGATTTCAGCCTTACAGATAGCGGCAACAGCAACATCCTTCCAAGAGGTGGTAGACTTTGTGATTGAGGTGGAAGGAGGAATGAAACAGATGACTTCACCACGACATCGACATCAAAGAGGTTCCGAAGGGGAGGTGAGTATAATGGTTCTTATTCTAGAGGACAGAACTCCGGAGGTCACTCAAATCGACCAATACAGTCTTCAATACAGACTGTAGTTGGGGGTCCACCTCAGAACGGTTCAACACTTCTCTGAGAGGCCGACGCGTGAACCCAGAGAATGTATGGGTGTGTGGAGAGATTGGACACATTAAGAGGTACTGTCCAAACCAGAGTTACAGACCCTCAATGGCTAGAGGAAGAGGTGGTAATGGTAGAGGTCGTTATTCTGGAGGGCGTGGTGGCCGAGGTAATGGTGGTCACCAAAACGGCAGAGGTGAAGGGCAAAACGGAGCCACTACTACACACATGGTAGGGCAACGGACAGACGAATAATGGGGCCCATTGTTATGCGTTCCCGGAGATCTGAAGCGGAGGCGTCTGATGCTGTTATCACAGGTAATCTTTTGGTTTGTGATTGCATGGCATCTGTGTTATTTGACCCTGGCTCCACGTTTTCTTATGTATCTTCATCATTTGCTAACGGTCTAAATTTACATTGTGAATTACTTGACATGCCTATTCGTGTTTCTACTCCGGTGGGTGAGTCTGTGATAGTCGAAAAAGTGTATAGGTCTTGTTGGTGAATTTTGTGGGAGCAACACTTATGTGGATTTGGTTATTTTAGAATGGGTGACTTTGATGTATTCTGGGTATGACTTGGCTTTCTCCAAACTTTGCGATTTTGGATTGTAATGCTTAAAACAGTGACGTTAGCCAAGCCTGGGGCAGATCAGTTAGTAGGGGAGGGTGACTACACTCCCAATCCGGTGCGTATCATCTCCTTTATTCGTGCTCAGAAGATGGTTAGTAAGGGTTGTCTAGCTTCTTGGCACATCTTAAGGAGACACTACTCAAGTACCATCGATTGAGTCAGTTTCGGTAGTCTGTATGTTTTTGGATGTGTTCCCTGCAGAGATCTTCCCCGGTATGCCACCAGATAGGGATATAGACTTCGCATTGATTTGGAACCCGGTACTCGCCCCATTTCTATACCCCCGTATAGAATGGCTCCCGCGGAGTTAAGTTAGAGATTTAAAGGCTCAACTTCAAGAGTTGTTGAGCAAAGGCTTCATTAGACAAGTGCATCTCCTTGGGGTGCTCCGGTTTTGTTTGTGAAGAAAGAAGAGATGGGAGTTTCCGAATGTGCATAGATTACCGACAGTTGAACAAGGTAACTATTAAGAACAAGTACCCCATTCCTCGCATTGATGACTTGTTCGATCAGTTACAAGGTGCTTGTGTCTTCTCTAAAATTGACTTGAGGTCCGGTTATCACCAACTGAAAATACGAGCAACGGATGTGCCAAAGACTGCTTTTCGAACTAGGTATGGGCACTATGAGTTGGTGGTAATGTCGTTTGGTCTTACTAATGCCCCTGCTGCCTTCATGAGCTTGATGAACGGGATTTTCAAGCCATATTTGGATCTCTTTGTGATTGTGTTTATTGATGATATACTGATATACTCCAAAAGTAAGAAAGAACATGAGGAGCATTTGAAATTGGTGTTAGAGTTGTTGAGAAGAAAAAGCTTTATGCGAAATTCTCCAAGTGTGAGTTTTGGCTAGATTCAGTGTCCTTCTTGGGGCACGTGGTTTCTAAGGATGGAGTGATGGTAGATCCATCTAAGATTGAGACGGTAAAGAATTGGGTAAGACCTACAAACGTGTCAGAAATAAGGAGTTTTGTGGGTTTAGCTAGCTACTACCGCCGATTCGTCAGGGATTCTCTTCTATTGCTTCCCAATTGACGAACTTGACTAAGCAAAACGTTCCATTTGTATGGTCGGATGAGTGTGAGGGAGCTGCTTCAGAACTCAAGACTTTGTTGACTACCGCGCCTATCCTTACCTTGCCGGTAGAGGGCAAAAACTTTATTGTTCTATTGGATGCATCCTATTCGGGTTTGGGTGCAGTGCTAATGCAAGAGAAGAATGTGATTGCTTATGCTTCGAGGCAATTAAATGTGATGAACGTAACTATCCGACCCATGATTTGGAGTGGCCGCGGTAGTATTTGCACTAAAGCAATGGAGACACTATTTGTATGGGGTAAGTGTGAAGTCTATACGGACCATCGTAGCCTACAGTATGTCTTCACTCAGAAGGACTTGAACTTGAGACAGAGGAGATGGATGGAACTACTAAAGGACTACGACATCACTATCTTGTATCATCGGGGAAGGCGAATGTTGTGGCAGATGCCTTGAGTAGAAAGGCCGGAAGCATGGGAAGTCTAGCTCATTTGCAAGCTTCTAGACGCCCATTGGCTAGAGAAGTGCAGATTTTGGCTAATGACCTTATGAGGTTAGAAATAATGAGAAGGGAGGATTGTTAGCTTGTGTAGAGGCAAAATCCTCTTTCCTTGATCAGATTAAGGGGAAACAGTTTGACGATGAGAAACTAAGGCGAATTCGAGATAAAGTGTTGCAAGGAGAGGCTAAGGAAGCAATAATCGATGGGGAAGGTGTTTTGAGGATTAAGGGAAGAGTATGTGTACCCCGC
The DNA here is from genome assembly GCA_027705065.1 of Solanum peruvianum. Classification (NCBI taxonomy): domain Eukaryota; kingdom Viridiplantae; phylum Streptophyta; class Magnoliopsida; order Solanales; family Solanaceae; genus Solanum; species Solanum peruvianum. The sequence continues at coordinate 9,493,415 of JAKWJD010001758.1, read as the reverse complement.
ATCGATGATTTGATCACCACTATTCTGACAGAGGCCCATAGTTCCGGATATTATAACATCCTGGTGCAACCAAGATGTATCGCGACCTAAAGCAACACTTCGGGGGAGTAGAATGAAGCGAGATATTGTTGAGTTTGTTGCCAAGTGTCCAATTGTCAACAAGTAAAGTATGAACACCAGAGGCCCGGAGGAACACTTCAGAGGATGCCCATTCCTGAATGGAAGGGGGAGAGAATCGCGATGGACTTCGTGGTTGGTCTTCCAAAGACATTGGGTAAGTATGACTCCTTTGGGTGATGTTGATAGGTTAACTAAGTCCGCTCACTTCATTCCTGTCAAGGTGACCTACAATGCAGAGAAGTTAGCCAAGATCTACATCTCAGAGATCGTTCGGTTGCATGGAGTTCCACTCTCCATTATATCAGATAGAGGTACGCAGTTTACTTCTAAGTTTTGGAGAACGTTGCATGCTGAATTAGGTACTAGGTTAGACCTTAGTACTGCATTTCATCCTCAGACAGATGGTCAGTCTGAGCGAACGATTCAAGTGTTGGAGGATATGCTTCGCGCCTGTGTGATAGAGTTGGTGGCCATTGGGATAGCTTTTTACCTTTGGCAGAGTTTTCATACAATAATAGCTATCACTCCAGTATTGACATGGCTCCATTTGAAGCATTGTATGGGAGGAGGTGTAGATCTCCCATTGGTTGGTTTGATGCCTTTGAAGTTAGACCTTGGGGGACTGATCTGTTGAGAGATTCTATGGAGAAGGTGAAAGCTATTCAAGAAAAGCTTTTGGCGGCTCAAAGTAGACAAAAGGAGTATGCAGACCGAAAGGTTAGAGACTTGGAGTTCATGGAAGGTGAACAAGTCTTGTTGAAGGTTTCGCCCATGAAAGGGGTGATGCGGTTTGGAAAAAGAGGTAAGTTAAGTCCAAGGTATATTGGACCATTTGAAGTGCTTAAGAGAATAGGGAGGTGGCTTATGAATTAGCCTTGCCCCCAGGGCTGTCCGGAGTGCATCCGGTGTTTCATGTATCTATGCTGAAGAGATACCACGGAGATGAAAACTACATTATCCGTTGGGATTCAGTTTTGTTTGATGAGAACTTGACTTATGAAGAGGAACCGGTTGCTATATTAGATAGAGAAGTTCGCAAACTGAGGTCGAGGGAGATTGCATCCATCAAAGTGCAATGGAAGAATCGACCGGTTGAAGAGGCTACTTGGAGAAGGAGGCAGATATGCAAGAAAAATACCCACATCTGTTACAGATTCAGGTACTCCTTTTCGCCATTGTTTTTCTTCTTTTGATCGTTCGGGGACGAACGATGGGTAAATTGGTATCTATTGTAACGACCTGTTTAGTCGTTTGAGCAACAGATCCACTTCTGGAAAAACTGGCTGGGACGACGAGGGTCACGACGGACCGTCGTGGTCACGACGGCCCGTCGAGGAGGGTGTCGTCCCATGGCACTTAGAATTTTGAAATTGGGTACTGAAAATCGACTCTTGTAAATTGTGACGGACCTGCAGGACGTGCCGTCACATCCACGACGAACCGTCGTGAGTCCCGTTGCAAAACACTTCAACTTTTGAGAATTTGGTGAAGAAAACGAGTTTCTGACCGTCACGACGGAGGTGCAGGACGGACCGTCACAGGTGTGACGGGCCGTCGCAGACCACCTGAAATCTGGGAGGAGGCGACGGCCACCGTGACGGACCGTCGCAGGCACGACGGCCCGTCACAGGTCACGCAGTCCCAGACAGTTTAGGATTTCTCCACACGTTTTAAGGGTCGTTTTTGATTCTTTCCTTAATTATAAGATTGAGGGTTAACATTTATAAGTCTAATTACTTAGGGGTTAAAAGAAGTAACCTTAAGTTAATTAGGGGGTTTTATTGTCCTCTTTTACACTTAATTATATTGTAATTAGGGTAAAGGAAAGAGGGTTTGAATAAAACAAAAGAGAAAGAACAGAAAGAGAAGGAGAAATCGATCGAGAGGAAGAAGTAACAAAGCTTGGGAGATTTCTTGTTGATTCCAATTCTTCGGTGGAGGTAGGTTATGGTTTTATGTTACGATAATCGTAGTGAACTCTTGATAGTGTATGATATGTATTGATGATGTTGTAAACCTGTCTATGTGCTTAAATTGTATGCTTGCATGATATGATTATGAGATTGTGATTAATTAACAAGCATGATGAAGCTATTGAATCCCAAATCTTGAAAGAACCCTAATTCGCTTGATATATTATATAATAAGATTGATGATGCCTTAGTATGATAGAAGGCTTGATAAATTATATAATGAGAATGAGGATGCCTTAGTGTAAAAGAAGGCTTGATGAATTAGGGGATCGGGTGCCACGTTCCGGTACCAGGATAGAATGAATAGAGGAGGATCGAGTGTCACGTTCCGACACCAGGATAGAATATGAGGATCGGGTGCCACGTTCCGGTACCAGGATAGAATGAATATGAGGATCGGAGTGTCACGTTCCGACACCAGGATAGAATATGGATCGGGTGCCACGTTCCGGTACCAGGATAGAATGAATATGAGGATCGGAGTGTCACGTTCCGACACCAGGATAGAATATGAGGATCGGGTGCCACGTTCCGGTACCAGGATAGAATGAATATGAGGATCGGAGTGTCACGTCCGACGACACCAGGATAGAATATGGATCGGGTGCCACGTTCCGGTACCAGGATAGAATGAATATGAGGATCGGAGTGTCACGTTCCGACACCAGGATAGAATTAGAGGAGCGGAGGGAGTGTCACGTACCGACAAGAAGAGGAAGAAAGATAATGAATCTTGAAAGATAATGAATATACTCAATCTAATGAACTTAATTCCCAAATGAGTAGGGTATTGAGGCTTGAGTCCTCATGTGTGAACTTGACGGAAAATGGTTACGATAAAGTAATTGCTGTTGCTACATGTTGAGTATTGTAGTTGATTTACATTATTATTGATATATATTGTTCCCTATTTTGAGTTAGCCGATGATATCTACTCAGTACGTGTGGTTGTACTGACCCCCTACTTTTATGTTTTCCTTTTTTGTGATTTGTGTAATGCAGCAAACGTTCCGTCAACTTCGACTCAGCAGTAGATCAAGCCAGTCTTCACTCCATCGGAAATTCAGGGTGAGCTAATGCGTCTAGCTTGGACTGGGTCTTCTTCTTCAAGTTGATGCCTTGAACTTCCGGCATGGACTAGGTTTTAGTTATATTGTGTTCTTAGACATTCCTAGTTTAGTAATTGAGATAGATGTTCTTGTGATGATGACTTCCAGATTTTGGGGATATTAATAATATTTGAGTTGTTTTATTAATGAATTAAGTCTTCCGCATTTCTTTTGTTGATATTGTATTAAAATGTAAGGGTAAATTGGTTGGTTCGCTCACATAGGAGGGTAAATGTGGGTGCCAGTCGCGTCCCCGATTTGGGTCGTGACATTTCGTGATGATTATGTGTTTATGTGTATGTTTGGAATTATGTGACTTATGTTGATGTTTCCGAAAATGTAACTACGTGTGTATGTGTGTTTTGCCGTGGCTATTGTTCATGGTTTAGGACTTTAAATGGCATGATAGTTCTTTATATTTCATGTACACATGTTTATGTAAATGTGATGTCCAGATGAGCTGAAATTCGGATGATTTGAGGGATAATGTCTTGGCTTAACGAATACATGAAGACTCATCTAAAACTATTTAAATGCACTACGAAATTCCTCTAAGAACTAAGGTGTAACTTGATGAAAGGATGCTCAAAAATTAAAAGAAAATTTCCATTCTTTTGATTGAGGAATTTCGGTAAACAAGAGGGTTAAAAAAATTTAAAAAAAATTTAATTAAAACAAGTGAGGTCATGGAGGATTGAACTCGTGACCTCACCATGTTAAAAAACCATGAAAATAAGAACTAAAAAGAAATTTGGTGAAGGGAATTCGAACCATGGTATTGGATGGAAAATG
>JAKWJD010001758.1:9268552-9489321 GCA_027705065.1 Solanum peruvianum | reverse complement strand
CCATGGTCTCTTTAGCGATCCTTGGTCTTGTCCGTGATGCCATTTCCTGTATGGTGGCATTGGATACCCAAGTTGGGGAATTCCAAGTGAAGACCACAGACACTCAAATGGACCGTGATATCCTTAACAGTCTGTGGTGTTGTCCGTGGTGCAATTTCCAGAGTTTAATCATGGTTGACCCAAGTTAGGAAATTCTATGTATAAACCATAAAAGGATTCATGTATTATGAAGCTCTTAACGGGTCATAGAGCTGTTCGTGAAGGGCCCGACATTTCAGTCCTACTTCGAGTAGGACTGTATTTTAAATGATTATTTTGAATATATTAGGGCGTTTTTCATGTGTTTATCTTATGTTTGCTTGAACAACTAACATGTTTCCATTATCATCAGTTTCTGATTTTGAATTTTGGATGTTGAATTTAGTCTAAAGTTTAGATTTCTTGTTACGGATTATTTTAAGTGATTGTTTGTTTGCTGATTATTCTGCTAAGTATTCATGTCATGTTTTTATTATGTATTGTTGTTTGTTTTTGTGAAACCATGAGAGGCTAAACACCACGATAGAGGTTGTGAGATCCATGATGTAGTTATAATTGTAATTTCATAAAATGAGTGAAAGGCATTAAGTGTGCACAATCTCTAATTTTAGATTTTATTATCTATATAATTTATTGAGTGCACGCATTAGATTGAGGTTGTATAGGGTATTTGTTCAAGAGAAAAATATCAGTTAGGAAAAAATTGACCTAAACTAACGAATTGGAGTTGAAGGTTAAGTTCTAGAGAAAATTACTTTCACCTCGAACCATTGGACGCAAGGGTCAATGTTAGTACCAACCTAAGTATGAGAAGATGTGAGTGAAAGGTGTCTGATTAGACACGAGAAGTGTCAGATGAAATTAAGTCACAATGATTTTTGTAAGTATTGAATCACCTAAAACTAAATTACTGAAGAACACTAAAACTAACGTTATGGTGAACAAGATGCGATTTTCTATTAATAAATTGAATCAATTTTACAATGAAATAGTCTGTTAGACATTAATCTGGAGTTTGATTGCATGATTTGGCACATATAACATTTTAACTAAATCTAATTTACATTCCGTTATTAATTATTTTGGATATAATAACAACATTCGATTAAACGCATCAACGAAACCTTATCTGTCAAAAAATTCATTGTGGGATCCTGTACTATAGTTTAGCTTTTTAAATCGATATCGACCATTTACACTTCTTTTTTGAAGGGTAAGTTTGGATGTATCTGTACCCCTTATTTATTCAAGTTATCTTGGTTGTTTAAATTCTCTAGGTTATTCGCGTTGTCCTGGTTATTATCATCATTGTTTCCCCAAACACCTAACGCTAGTTCTTCTTGATGTCCTCGATTGATTTTTCTTCATTGGAGTAAAGCTCTTTCGGGTTCGCTGTCTAGTTTGACAAGTTCTCCTTTCTGAGACAAACTTCAAAATGTAGTTCCTGCAATCACAATCTAAGATCAAGTAACTAACACCTGAATATTCGATTTCATGTATACTTAAGAATATAAATCAATTTCTAAGTCCTTGAAAGAGGATCCAAAAACTTATTCTTCCCCAATATACATGCACGTGTACGTGATCTCTAAAAAAAATTTAGATTCTTAAACAAAAGAACTATCGTTCTCAAGGGATTTATGATAAACTTATATTTGACACACAATTCTAAAAATAAAATAGGAGCAATTGTTCTCAGAAATTTTGATGATTGTTAACTTCTAATATCTATGCATAAATAAAAGTAACAAAGATTGAATGACTTCAAGATGATGTTTCAAGAAAGTAAAAGACAATTCCAGCGCCACAGCATGCAAAAAATATCATGTATTATATTCTTTGCTTAGAACTTATTTTTATTATCACTTTACTGGTTTACATGATTAATTGTATGAGTCGGGTTCACACCTCTAGTCGCCTACTCTATTTAGATACTAAGTACATCGTTGAGGAAGGATATAGAATAAATGCGAGCATTTATATTTCATCCTGTTTCATAACCAAGCAAGTTGTTCGTTCGGGCATAACTACTAAACACATATTACCTCAATCAAATGGTTTGATCGAGCTCTCTATATTCTTTGGACTATCTAAGCCCTCATCTCTCGATTTTAAGATTAAACAATATATTTATCTTATGGTGATCAAGCACAAAACACTAAAGCAAGAATATAGAAGTAAGTTATAGTGAAAACCAAAATTAATTCAAAAAGCCTTTACATAATCAACAATCAATTCATAGCTACAACCCCAAAACTAGGGCATTTAACCACTCATGCTATTGGAAAACCACAAAATACAATTGTTCATGCGATTTCAAGAAAATAGAAGAGTTAGAAGATCAAAACCTATTGCAAACATTGATACTTACTCTTGCACACCAACAAAAAGTCGGACCCTAACTGTAGAGCCCTAAGGGTCTATTTATATGAGTTGGAAAACTTGGAGACAAAGTTTACTACAATTACGAATCCTTCCTAAGAAGTCAAAATTTCATCAGGTTTTGCACCTGAAGATCGCCTCTGAAGTCTCCTCCTTGGAGCGTCGCCCCTAGTAGAGCACCATTAAGGTGCCTATGAACTTCCCACCTTGGCATGTAATGCCTAGAAGAGTGACAAGAAAGTGAATCTAACCTTTTAGTCCTGGCGCGACGCATCACACAATACGCCATGCCTAGGTGATTCCATACTTAGTCTATTTTTTGCACGCCTTTGCATCTTTCTTCTTCAATTCGACTCCAAGATTCTTAAGAGTTACTGAAACTTGTAATTACATGTTTTAGTGCATAATAATTGCAAGTATAATAAAATCATGATAATAGACTCAAGATGATTCATTACTTAAACAAATGTATGGTAAAATATTGACAACTTAGGCAGATAAATATACCTAAGATAACACCCTTAGACATAACACAAGATCATGAGTGACCCCAAGATGACCTTGAGTGTTGAAAAAATCAAGCATCATGAAAATGACTAAGTAAGACATGTATTATGCGGAAGCTAAAAACAGTGGATATGTGAACATGGGAAAAACCCAACTAGTTTGAATATTTATGATATAATAATAAGACTTTAGTGATGACTTAAACAACACTTTAGAACTCGAGTTTAATCTACTACTATGTCTCGAAAGTCTCTACTCAATTGAGATATTGGGACATGCCCCCAGCTAATCCTAATTGTAACCACGTATTCAAAAATAGACTCAATGTGGATTTTCAGAAGTTGAAGGTGAAACCCATGGTTTCCATCCATGGATTGTAGGGTGACCCACGGCCCATGCTGGTGGTCTCGGACTCGCGGTGCAATCTTCCCATAGAACCCCCTAGGAAATTGTTGAAGTTAGACCCATGGTTGGACCTATAGACCATGGCCCGTGCCATGGATCAACACCCTTAGTCATCCCCCAATAATGACTGACAATTAACCATATAGGACTATCAATCAATCGAAGGACTGTCTGTCCATCCATTAGTCACCCCGATAGTAGTTAAGTTAGGGTTTTTTGGTAATTTCCTGATGTGTTAAACCCTTAAACTATGTAAGTTAAACTATAAACTGCATAGTTTTAGTCAATTTTATCGTTCAAATATAATAGAACTTGCCTATGTTAGATCATTCATAAAAACTTAGATAATTTGAGTGTAAAAGGAGAAAGAAGTTGAGCAACGCTAGTTCAAAGTAGTGGGTTTCTTTCACCCATTGGGTCATAGATTTCATTCAAAATATTGATTCCCTTACTGTTATCTAGACCTAGGGTTTTTGAATATTAAAATTGTTGGGTTTCGCTGTTAGAATGATCTAAATCGTATTATTATGAATTCAGTATCGTTATTGTCGTTTTCATGAGAACCCTAGCTGTGTAGTTCTTGTAATTCATGAATTACACATGCAATTTCACTTATTATAAGTTGCATACAAGTTTCAAATACATTATTATGAGTACATAAATGTTGCATTCTCACATTGCATGTCAGTTTTGAGCTATCTAATATTGCAACATTACATTCTTGAAGTGTTCATTGCTTAATCATATGTGAATCTTAATACTGAGGGGACCAGCATGCCTCTATAGCTTTTGGCAAGTTATATTGGGTCCTCTTGTTGGAGGCATATACATCGGAATCCACATTTAGCTTGTGTGATTTTATTTCAGTTATTATTAGATCCCTTATAATTCATTCAAATTCCATTTTATTGACCATGTTATTAGTGTAGTTCAACATTCAGTCTCATCATGTTATAAACTTGGTCACTCCATTTAGTTTAGTCATGTACAGTAGTTTCAATAACTTTATCATGTTCAGATTATGTTATTGCTTTATTTCTTGTTCAGTAATAATTATTATTCATTTGTACTCTATCCTACATTCTTAGTATCTTTGAAGTATTGATGCATACTTTGCGGTACATCTTCCCGTAATGTGGGTTCAGGTCCTCAGCACTCATATCACGCATAGATCGGTTCCACATCTTCAGTTCAGTAGCAATTGGGAGTCCTCATTCTTACAATAATAGTTACATGATTGTTTTCTTGCTTTTAGTTTTAGTTTTAGGTTCAATTTTTTTTATATTGAGCTTCGGCCATGTCCCAGCACTTCTAGTAAATTTAGAGGCTCATTTGAGACATATTTAGTTACAGCTTTAGTGTTAGAGTTTGACTTTTGTATTGTATTTCAAACTCTCCGTTTTCATATATTCAGATTTAGTATATGGGTATTACCCATCATTTCAGATTATCTCATGATTGGCTTCTGCTAATAATTATTTCCTCAATTTACTTTAGTTTGCTTATGATATGCCAGCAGGGTAAGTGTGTGGTCACTTGTAATCCTAGGCCCCATGTTTGTGTCTATGGGGTAGCTTTGGGGAGTGACACTAACAAAACTAAGAATTAGAAATAAAGACTAAGATAGAAAGCATTTATATTCAGCAATGATGAATCCTCATTCTTCCAGGACTACTCACATGATCATTCTTCCCCATCATTTCTGATTAAATCATGATTGGTTTCCGCTCAGTATTTATTGCTTGAGTTTAATTTAGTTTGATAATGATATGGAAACAGGGTTAGCTTGGGGTCACTCGTAATCCTAGGTCTTATGTTCGTGTCCAGGAGGTAGCTTCGAGTAGTGACAATAACAAAACTAAAAAGTAGTAATAAAGACTAACAGAGAAAGCATTTAAATTAACCTCGAAGTACGAGGACTCACAATTGAAGCTGCTAAAGTCTAATCAAGAATCTATCTAAGCGTGATCTGGATGTTTAGTGCCTCAACCAACATCATAAAATGATGTAGCACAAAGTATGAGTCAGTAATAGAAATGTAGTGAGCATGCAGGATATAGTTATGCTAAGTTGAATGAAATATATAAGTTGAACAATATATAACTTAGCAATAATATAACATAAACAAGGATATAATATGTACAGAAGTATGAGTGAAAACTAAACATTGCTATGACTGAATACTAATCATGACGGTACCAAGCTGAACTATATCCTAATTTTGATGTTAAAAACATTGTCAATGCACTAAGAGTCTCACTATGGGAGATACTATTAACCGACATAAATCATATGAGTTAAACGTGGAGTCCGATGTATACGCCCCATCTAGAGGATCCAATATGCCTTGCCAGGAGTATAGAGGCACGATTGTGGCATGATCACTAAAACTGATGCACAACATAGGGGACTTATAAACCTATGCGGGCACGTAGATCTAGGACTTTGAGGGTACGTTGAACCTTCGTACAAATATTGACCCACATGTTTATATTTTGTTAAAACAACCCCACATTTATATATACATGAATAAAATTTATAATAATATCATTAGTTTTTTTAAATTTAAACATATGTCTTATTATTTAATAAAAACAAAGAGATAATAAATGGTTTATGACCCAAAAGTGGCTCACAGTAAAGAAATAACAAAAAAATATTAAAAAAATTAAAGAAGTAGTGAGTAACCAATTTGGAAAATGTTTCCCAAAATTGGTCTATCCGATATTCCTCAAAAATCACACCAGATGAGGCTCATCTTTCCAATGAAGTGTCGGCCTAATGCCTGCCTTCACTAGAATCGGCTTCAAAAAACCAACTAAATTCATCAATGCACCCAATTTCGGAGTGTAATCACTTATACGTCAAAAGGCTCTCACTGACGCTATTATTCAGCACCCCACAACCTTTCTTCTACTTGATGAGTGAACATTTTAGCTTGGATCAAGATGTATATGGATGTTAACACACACAATTTACTCTTTGTAAGGAAATGGTTGGACTTCTATTTCAATTCATACCAATATTAGAACATTATTCTCCGTAAATCATTAATCTTACATGGGATGAGATCCATCGAAGCTAATAACATCATGTATGATTTATGATCTAGAGTGGAAACCATTCTAACATTAATATCATATCAGAATTTAAAATACACAATGCTTTTGATGGTGACTTTATTTCATTCTTTTTGCAGTGTATTATCATTGTCTGGATATTATTCCCTTGTAATTGTTCCTGTCATAGACCTACGTATCAATTATTAATATGTGCATCTGTGGTAAATCCCCTATTTTGCATTTTTTTTATCCTCAAATTAGGTATTTGATTCTTTTTTAAGTGAATGATGGCTTATACTGGTTATGGTAACTTCTCTACATGTAAATATCTCTGTATATCTATACCTATTAGAGAGATAACATTATTAGTTTAATAAAACAACTAGTTTATTCCCTTCATTGAATTTATGAACCACCTCCACATCCCTATTATGCAATGAAAACTTTATGTTCCTCACATCAATAGAAACAATCCAAAGAACCTCTCAAACCCAATCCAGGATCTCCTTTGTAATCAATGAATCACTTTCTATAGTTAATGCTAGACAACCCTTTTGAACGCACTCATCAAGACCTTGTTTAACTGCTCTTATTTCAGCTGCAATTGCTCAAACTTCTCCTATTTACTGTATTTCGGCATATACTAAATCACCTTCATTATTCCTAATACAAAATGCCAATGCACTAAGACCAAGATTTTGTTTGCTACATCCATCAGTATTACATTTGAGACACCCCAAAAATGTATTTTTTAAGTCACCACCTTTAAGCAGTTTAAATGAGCACATTCGTCCAAATGTTTAATAATTAGTGGCCAAGTAGTAAGTATTTCATTCAACCATGGATATCTAACTTAGGCGAACAAGAAAATCATTCTACTCGAACCTACGACCAAAGTATGTTTAGACATAGAACAACCATTTCGAATAACATTTCTTCTCTTACAAATGAACCAAATAATGAAAGTAGGGACTACCTTAAACAAAGGTTATCGTTTGGAGAAACAATAATCTTTTAACTATGAATCAATGAATTGCCTTAGTTGCATTTAAGGGTCCTAAAATTTCCAATGATACACCTAAAATCAAGTAATTCATAACTACTAGCTAAAATGTCATGAATTATGAATCATTGGACTAGGGGAACCCTCATAATCTTGTCGATCCCATAGTTTAGCCATCATGATTATCTTTCTCATTCATAGAAATCGAAATACAAAATCTCTTATCTAACGATCCATTTTTCCACAACTAAAACATGAATTTGTATCGGCAAGACACTCACTTCTATTAATTTTTCCACAACTTTGAAACTGAGTTACCATTTTCCCTAGAACTATTACTTTAGGAACGATTAGTCACTGGACCTTGAATGTGAGAAATTACGATTATCCTTTCTTGCCATCTTTGAATCCCTATTTTTCTCCTGAATTTTCTCTTCTTCAATTTTATTGTGAATGAACTATCAAATAGGATACAACAATCTCCTAAATAAGGATGATGGTCAGTCATTCTTTGACATCCAAATGGTAAGCACCCAACACAAACTTACTCATCCTTGCCCTTGAATCGTCAACCATAGTTTGAGCGTATTTGGGTAACTATATGAATTTCAAATCATACTCCTTCACCCTCATATTTCCTTGACGAAGGTCAATGAAATCAAGTACCTTTAAATCCCCATCTCAAAGGGAAAGTACATGTCATGCCTGAGGCTACCCCTTAGACGTAACACGAAACCTAAGATCATAAGTGACCCCAAGATAACCCTGAGCATCATATATATCGAGCATACTGAAAAAGATTGAGTAAGACATATACTATGCGGCTAAAAACATTGAAATTTTAAATTGGGGAAAACCCAACTAGTCTGAATATATATGATATAATAATAATAGTGTAGGATAAATTAAACAACAATTAACAACTTGAGTTGAATCTACCACTATGCCTAAACAAATTATTGAGTTGAGTTATTGGGACATGCCCCCAGCTAACTCTAACAAACTGAAAACTAGAAATAAAGACTAAGAAAAAAAGCATGTCTATTTACATGGAAGTATGAGGACTCACAAATGACGCTACTGAAGTCGAATAGAGAATTTATCTAGGCATGATTTTGATGCTAAGTTCTTTAACCTTCATCGTGAAACGATGTAGCACAAATTATGTGTCAGTACATGGAATTTACTGATCGTGCATGATAAAGATATGTTAAGCTGAACAAAGTATAATAGTTGAACAATGCATAACTTAGAAATGATATAAATGTATGGAAGTATAACAGAAAAATAAACAATGCAAGGACCAAAAATAATAATAGTAAAAGGTAACATTGTTTAACTATATTCTAATGTTAATGTTGAAAATCTAGTCAATGCACTAAATGTCTCATTGTGGGAGCTATTATTAACCGACATAATCGCATGAGTGAAACATGGAGTTAGATGTATATGCCCCATCCAAGGGACCCAATATGCCTTGTTAGGGGTATAAAGGCATGAATGTGGCGTGATCACTGAAACTGATGCCAAATAGAGGGGACTTATAAACATACGCGGGCACATAGCTCTGGGACATTGAAGGTATGTTGAACCCTAGTTAAACTTGGTACTAAGTATACTTCTAATTGAATTTTCAAGATTCTAAAATGCATTAATACTCAATAGCTCAAAATTGACATGCTAACTGAGAATGCAACATTTATGTACTGTGAATATAACAGTCAAAATCTGAAGCATGAATTTTTGTCTAACTGATCTAGCAAGTATAATTCGTAAACTAGGATAAGTTTACACAAGCTATAGTTTTGAGTTCTATGTAAGGAATTATACTAAATTATCAATAAATAAGTAATATAGATCAAAGGAACAAAAATAAAAATAATTTTTGAAAATTTAGAAACCCTATGTTTGAATAGTTTATGAGTAACTAACTGAATTCTAGTGATCTAATGGGTAAATAGAACAAACAAATGAAATCAAACATACCTACGGATGAAATAAACGGAGAGATCCTTTGGCTTTAGGGGTTGAACTTCAAAGAAAACCTCTACTTGTTCTTTGAAGAAACTGGTGACTGTTCCTCTTTCTATTTACTCTAAGTTGGGTTAATGTTTGGAGAATGAAGGTTATGGGTATATTTGACTAGAGTCTTAGGCTTATACTAAGTTAAACGACTTAGTTTAGGCATAAAACGACATATTTTTGGTGCCCAATGCATAGGGGAAAAGACAAAAACAACCAATACTTAAGGTTGAAGAGGTGCCACCCACGAGGGGATTGAGAGATTGTCATTTGAATCAATACCCGTCAACTAGGTCGTGATTGTGGCCCTTCGCATCGTGGCTCTATTGAAACGAGCATGAACGTTTACTCTAAGCTCGAATTTTAGGAAACTTGGTGGCATTGGGGAGAGGATTCAATTATCTTTAATTCGAAAAAACATAGACCACCTAATTCAATTTGTGCGAAAAGATATGACCATTTGAAGTTGACCCGACATCCTTCATTTCCAAAATTCTGTCGACCCTCACCAACCACCAGACCTGCGGTCCGCTGTCCAAAAACACATCCTACTCGTCAGTTGCGGGTGCAACCAGAGACTCCTAAATCATGGAACCCAATGACGGAAACACACCAATGGATCGTGGGTCCATAAACAAACAACAGACTATAGTTGTAGGTCTCATATCCTGGGATCCGAGGTGTTATAGAACATATATTAACAAATACAACCCTAAATATCTCCCAATCAAAATGACCCGCATAAACCTCGTTCTCTTCCTTCCATTGTTCAAACCAAATTTGACAAAATCCCTTAAGTTGATAAGCGGCCAACTCTACTCCTCAACCAAAGTCACACCCATAATTCTCGTCAATGAAAATCTTGAGGATCTTCCTGAACTTTAGACTTAAGATATTTTGGAGAATTCATCCTAGTAAAGCCCCTCACTCTAGTTGTTGTCATACCCACATTTGGGTTCATGGGAGACATAACCTTTCTATTTTCTTGAGCCATCATAACATAGGATAATGCATGAATTGCGGCTCGAAACTCATCATTAGAAACTTGCACAGCCAAAGGGTTGATTGGCACTTGGGGAACTCCCGGCTCACATTTTCAAAAACATTCTTTGTCACATGATACCTACGTGGAGGCATATTCTGTTAAAGCATAAATCGAGGTTAGGAGAGGAGGACTTTTATAGAGATCAAATCTATGGAAAGACTTTAGAGTAATTAATGAAATGGAATCTCATAAACATCTTATAGCTACCTATTCGTAAATATGGCGCGCTTGAAACTCAGGTACACTACTCTACTCAAAGTGCTTTATGAGACATCCTAAGATAATTCTAAACCTTGTGCTCTGAATACCAAGTTTTGAATGACCCAGAGTATACCCTAGACATGAAAATATGTATATGTCACGCCCCGAGAGAACCCCCTAGACGTGACACTGCATACTTGATCCCAAAAGGGTTACGTGAACCTCTGCCCCTCACGAAAGAAGGCATCACGGATCATCACTATCCTATCAGTGCTCAGTATAAAGTTCAATTTCATTTAACTCATGCATCATGGAAGCTGGCTTTTAGTTTAAGCACATCATAGCTCAATAGATTATTTCTCATCTTATCATTTGTATTAAGTATAGATCAGTCTCAATACTTTCTTTAGAGTGTACATAGAGACTGGTGTCTTCATTAACATTACACTCTCATATGTGAGTACGTTTTGGTAACATTTACTTACTCTCATTTGAGATTGCTCTCATCTTTTACATTAGCCTCTTATCATGTTGTCACAATTTTCATTAGCATTATATATTAACATAATTACTCACCTCATTACGTGAATGTTAATTTCTTATTTATCATCTAGTGTTGACTCAAGCATTATGGAGGCTTGCTTCTAAATTGAGATTTACAACTCTTTTTATGACTTGTCATCCTTACTTTACATTGATGAAATGTGAATTCTCCTTCCATAACATCCTTACTTTACATTGATGAAATGTGAATCATCCTTACATATCATCCTTACTTTAAATTGATGAAATGTGAATTTATTTACATATCATCCTTTGGTGTTAATGTGACTAGTCTCACACATTCTAACACCTTTATTCATGAAAATTCTTTTAACATAGTAGCTTAGTTGTAATTAAGACTTGAATCACTTCCTTTAACACCCCATTCTGGTCAAATACTTAATTTAGACCCCCTTAATTATGTTATAACTCACATTCCTTACTTACTTAAGTGTAGTAGCTTCATATCACCGTTTATGGACGATGAAAACTTCATTCAATGAGTTTCATGTGTTCCTATGTAATTCTTTTAGAGAATGTTGGGAGTTGTACCAATGTGTGGCATGCCCTTGATTATGGGTTCATTGAATTAAATTAGAACTTCTTATATTATTATTTGATGTTCTAACTACACAAGGTTTGCATATGATAAGTATTGGCATAAACCTTTTAATATTAAACTACATAACCATTTTAGTTGGCATGTGTCAATTATACGTATGTTCATATTAATATGTATGAACCATTAGCCAATCTTTTAATAATTAAACATAGTATTATAGCCATTTAAATGCGTTACATTTAGAAATGTATCGTTAGCCATTTTATTGGCATACTATCAGTATTTGCATAAAAAACTAGGCATAGATTTCATAACCATATTTGTTAGCATAAGCCAATTTTCATGTGCAACATGCTTATGTTTTTATACATTATACATTAACTAATCTATTAAGTATTTAACATAATATTATATCCATTTACATACATCAATTTTAGACAATGTATTTTTAGCCATTTTATTGCCATACTATTAGTAGTGTCATAAACAATTGGGCATAGATTTCACAAGCATATTTGTTGGCACAAGCCAATTTTCATGTGCAATATGCTTAAGTTTTTATAAATTATACATTAGCCAATTTTTAACTATTTAACATAATATTAGATACATTTACATACATCACTTTTAGACAATGTATTGTTAGCCTTTTTATTGGCATACGATTAGTATTGGCATAAACAATTGGGCATAGATTTCATAACAATATTTGTTTGCATAAGCCAATTTCTCATGTGCAACATGCTTAAGTTTTTAGACATTATACATTATCCAATCTTTTGATTATTTAACATAATATTATCTCCATTTACATACATCACTTTTAGACAATGTATTGTTAGCCATTGTATTGGAACGAGATAGCCAATTCATTTAGGATATGATTTCAAAGTGGCCTTGTTAAGCCAATTTTTGTTCATGACATTAGAGTAACATTTTTAAGTAGTAATGGACCGGATCATCTTGACATTTTATGAATTTAACATCTTCATAACGTCATATTAACAGCAAGTATGCATAACAAACTGTAACATCTTCATACATAACATTTTTGGACATATCTTAAACATTGTATCATTCTTTCAATTCGCATAATAACACTTAGCATCAAACAAGTCCAATTAATTGGTTTATTCAATCATTATTTAATCAAAAACCACACACATTAAGATCAGCCAGAACCACATACCAATAACATGATTTCTAACCTATTAAACATTGAAATCGTAACGAGCATACTAGGGAAGAAGTTTGACAAGAATGACGGGAAACAACCTAGTTTAAAAGATTTTTGAATCATTCGAAAGAAAGTTATCTTGGAGAAAGAAGTCCAGGAGAGAAACCCATACCTTAATTAGAACTTAATCAACAAAGAACATCTTGAACGAAAACTTGGCGAAACCTAAATCGCCTAGGAGAATCAATGGAATTTTCTATTTTTCTTTCCCTCGCTTGCTTACTGTTTTGCGTCATTTTTTTCCCTATGAGTTTGAACGTGATTTGTAGGTTTAAGAACTGATCTTGAATTACCAAAAATCCCCTCCTAAGTTGATTAAACATAGGAAAACATAACACATAGTCAAATCTAGAAATTGGTGTTGACTAGTGTTTTGGTGAATATTTTGACTTTATATTAATTAATTAAATCCTTAATTTAATTAATTTAGGTACCTAGGGAACGTACTAAAGTACCCCTAAGTTATGGGGAACCAAAATTGACCCTTTTGGACCATCCTAGGTTAAGTAGTAAGATGTTTCTTGCATTATACTACGTTGGGATAAGAATGTTGGTTTGAACCTTTTAATTTAATTAATTAAATGGATAATTTAATTTATTAAGTAACATAGGGTAATTAATAAATCACACTTAAGTCTTTATAACCATAAATAATCCATTGGAACATCCTAGGTTAAATACTAGGTTGCCTTTTTCTTGTCTCAACGAAAATCTTGAAACTTCTTTGTGATTTCGTTTTGAACCATTAAATTAATTAATTAAGCTAATAAATAAATTAATAAGTATACTAGGATAATTAATAAAGTAACCTTAAGTCTTGATAACCATAACTAATCCTTTGGACCATCCTAAGGTAAATACTAGGTTGTCTTTTCCTTATCTCAACCGAAATCTTGAAACTTCTTTGTGATTTCGGTTTTGACCCTTTAAATTAATTAATTAAGATGCTAAATTAATTAATTAAGTATCCTAGGATACTTAATGAAGTATCCCTAAGTTGTTAGGACCTTAACTAACTCTTTGGATCATCCTAGGTTAGGTACTAGGTTGTCCCTTTCTTGTCTTAACCAAAATCTGAAAATTTCTTAGTAGTTTTTGTTTTAGCCCGTTTAAATTAATTAATTAATCTTCTAAATTAATTAAATAGGTAACCTAGGGGAAATACTAACTTACCCATTAGTTGATAGGAATATAACTAACCTTTTGGACCATCCTAGGTTAGGTACTAGGTTGTCGCTTTAACTACTACAAGTTTAGTGTCAACCCGGTTTTGGTCCAAGGTTGTCGGGTGCACTACTGGGTCCATTTCGCTTAGTCCTTGGTTAGTTAGCTATTTGGGTAAGTAGGTTAGAGTCTAAACTTTGTAGGGAGGTTAGGCCCCACATGAAGTGGTCCCTTGGGCACATTTTCATCATAACTGCCGTAATCGAATTCGGTTAGGGTAGTCCCCTTCTTTGGCAGCTTCTTCACATGTCTTGCACATGTGCTTGCACATGGGTTGTTTGCACTTTCCTAACTAGATATTATTTATGATTCATTTGGGAATGTTTGCACTATGTCCTTGGGCACTGTTTAATCTACATGATCATTTTAAATGATCATATGCTTTGGTACTAGTCTTGACATTTGGATGCGTAGTAGGTACATTTCTTTACCAAGATCATTAATACTTGGAAAAATTGGCTAACACCCTTTAAGCCAATATTTTCTAATATGCCAAATATTTTTCTTATATGTGTACTTTATAGAAAATGCCTAATACACCTTACTTAATTTTCTATACTATGCCCAGTATTCATCAATATTGGGCATTGGAATGCCTATGTATCCACATTATGAATTCTTACGGACTTACTGGGCTCTTCATTAGATATGTAATTTTTCCGGAATGTTACAACACTCTTACTTAACCCTTGTAGGGTTATATCATTTCATCACATACATCTTGTGTTCACTACTTTTAAATGTGTGCTAAGCTTATTAGTCTATATATACAAGCCATGGGGCTTCATTCATAGTTTTCCTAAGTGATTCATATTTACCCAAGATTATGTGGTACAAGACTTATGCATCTTATAGATATTCCAAGATATTGATTTCGATCTTTAGAGGCAGCATTCATTAAATATTTACTTATGTATGACTTATGTGACAATAAAGAATTGAGCAAGGGAACCTGATTTCGAATCCCTTGGAAATCACTTAATCTTATTTTAAACTTGATAATCGTATTTTTCAAATTTGGGGAAACCTATTTCGATCCCCATCAACCCCATAATATTTCCTCTCTTTTTCTCCTTTCCTTTTTCGTTTATGTGAAGGAGGTTGTGGGTTCAATCCCCCACAAGCTCATTATTTTTATTTTAATTAATCTCTTAACTTTCTCACCTATCCAAGAGGTTGTGGCTTCAATCCCCTCTCTCCACATTTATTTTCTCATTTATTTTTCTCCTAACTCTCTCATACATTCAACAGGTTGTTGGGTCAATCCCCACTTACCACATCTATTTTTTCCTTGAATTTTTCTCACAAATTTTTTTATGAAATTTTCATTTAGTGATGTCATGGGTACAATCCCCAATGACCTCACTTTTAAAAAAAAATTAAATGAAGCTCATTTTTTTTAAAGTTGTTCGAGACTATAATTTCCAGCAGGGTGAAAATTTAGTCTCTTCCAATCCATTTTTGTCTTAATTTTTGTTGATTTTTTTGTAGCTTTCATGTAATGATGTCTTCTGTTCAATACTTAGTGATATAATTTATTTTACATTCATTATTCATTGCATTTTGTACCATTTTGTTTGGCCTAACCCAACCTACCAAATGCTGGAAATTTGTTCACTATTTTCAGCTTCTTTTTATCATCATTCATACATTAATGCTTAAGGCATTTCGTGGATCATTTCGTGCATCTTTAAGTGTTAATATTTTTATGATTATATTCAGCCAAGAATTACCATTTCATCTAGCAACATTACACCACTTTTACACCTTATGATTTACACAAATATTCACACATAAAATTCAACCATATAAACATATCATTTTTCACATACTTTCGGTTGACATAACTTAACATGCTTACAATTCCAAACACATAATCAAGAACACATTATCACGAAACTCAAACTTTATACTTAAACTATTATCAAACATACCAACAACATGATCTCTAAACTATTTCACATTGACATCAAAGGGATACTAGGGACAATGAGTTCGACAAGAACGGGAATAACCCTAGTTTTCGAGTAGATTCATCTGAGCCTTAAGGGTATCTTGGCAAAAGGAACAAGAGTAATAAAACCCATAACTTTTATGATGTTCAATCCTCGACTTTCTGCCCAAAATCTTCTCGAAAAATCACGTCCAAATCTCCTCAAAGTCAACAGCAACTCGACGGACAAACTTCTCTTTGCGTACGTGAATGATTTCGTTTTTTTCTTATATTTTGTTTATCTACTGTTTCTTGAAGTTATTTGATAGAGAGAATCGTGAGTGAGCATTGTAGAGACGTGAGAGAGAGAGATGAGCGTGGGAGAGAAGATTTTTGTTAGGATTAGGAGTCTAGTTTAGGATTTAGTCAAATTAGGTTTTTATTTAATTATTAAAAATCTTATTTACTTTGATTTTAAATCAGCTAATAAATAATAAATATAAATTAATTACATCAATTTACCAACTTAAGTCAAAAACACTTTAATTCATTGCTTCCACCTAGGTTCGAACTCTGGTGGAGCAAGACTTCACTTCAAGAGACCAATTTCGCCCCTCTCTACCAAAAATTACCCTCCACCTTATTAATTTAATAATTAATTATATATTTAGGGTAATTACGATACTACCCTTATCCTGAATAAAAGACCATTTTACCCCTAGACCCTCCAAACCTAAGATTTTCCCTTTTAAGTCCGATAAGACTCATTTAAGTAAATATTCGTATTCGGGAGTCCAACATGGTTGGAACCAACCTTTCCTAGATTAACTAACTCCCAAGTTAGTTCTCTTGGATTTAGCAAGGGTTCCGAGGTCTGGTTCTTGGCGCTTCGATCCGTGTGAACCCGGTCTAATCATTGGCATTGTAGACACATTAAGCATTACTTAGCTTATCCATTTTTAGGGTTGTTACATTATCCTCCCCAAGGAACATTTGTCCCTGAATGACACTACTCTCTACTAACAATAAGTAAAACATCTATAGAATGTATGCCTACATAGGTAATTCAATACTCCCCATTGGTGAATATCTGATTCTTATTTTAACATGAAGGTGCACATCATTGAAACCTACTAGTAGCTTCACATTAATAGACTACGGAACACTTTCCTATACTAGTCTCATCAAAGCATACAACACAAGTAAACATGTAAGTGATACAAATCAGAACCCAACATGATGACCCAAAACATATTAACCTCATACTAGTGCATAAACACCATACACAGTCAAATACATGAAAGACTAATTAAGGATACGCACCCGAGACTTCATCAAAGGTTTTTTCCTTGCACCCAAGGACTTTAGTGCGACAAATCGTTGCCTCCTTGGAGCCTCTTCACTTTGACCATTAGTTTGAACTCTCTCCTTCCCTTGTTCTTGACTTCTCCTATTCGGACAATCCTTCATCATGTGACCCGGTTTGCCACAACTGTAACAAGCATTAGAGTCCATCACACATTCTCCCCCATGCGATATGCCACATGTAACAATCCTAAAAAAATAGAATAGATAATACTTTAAGTGTTTTGTTATTATTTTAGAAATATTAAATTTTAAGGGAATAATTGTTTCCTTTCACGTATTAATTAATATAAATCAGATTTTGTATTAATTAATCAATCCTATTTTTACTAAGTCTTGAATCTAGTTTCCTAATTTTAATAACTCTCTCCCTCACGTTTCTCAACTCTCTTCCACGTCTCTCAACTGTCGTTCTCTCACATTCTGACTAACAAGAAAGCTCAAGAACAGTTTAAAAACAATTGTTCTTCACACTTGAAAAACACACGAAAAGTTTTAAGAAAAGCAAGGTAATTAAAAACGTCAAGGCAAAGGGAGGTTGTTCGTCGAGTGGTGTGTACATTGAGGAGAATTGGGCGTGGTTTGGAGGAGTTTCTGGGCAGCAGATTCACACTTGAACAACATCAAAAGGTATGAGTTTCTCTCCTGGAATTCTTTCTCCAAGAGTATTTTTTCTTCGAATGATTCTCAAGGTCTTGAAAACTAAGGTTGTTCCCCTTTGTATCTCCTTGTCCTTAGTTTCCAAATGAATTCGTAGGATCGGTATGTTGTGATGCTAGATTTGGACATGAATGATATATTTATATTAATTGTGAACATGTTTATCTGAGTGAATTTACGAAAACAATATTAGAAGTGTGATCATAAAGTTGGTGTGTGTGTGTGCACGTGGGCAGTGGCTTTGGCCTCTGTTTTTGGTTAATATAAATCATTTATTTCTTGTGTATTTTGTGTGTGCAATGTGATGTTCATTACCATGAAATATAGTAGATTGAAATCACCTTCTTTTAGCCAACTAAGCTTATGAACAATGTGACTAAAAATGAGTTGAATAATGACAAAATTTTCCAGATTTGGGTACTCTATAATAAGGTTGAAATATGGGTTTTAAAAGGGAAAATTAAATAAGTGAGGTCAATGGGAATCGAACCCAAGACCTCACATGTTGAGATGGCTTAAAAGAAAAAAAGGAATGGGGCTAAAGGGAATCGAACCCCCTTAGCTACTGATCTCGCCTCAAAGAAAAAAAGAATGGGACTGGGGGGGATCGAACTCGTGATCTGTGGGGTGAAGGAGGAGAAAATTAATTAAGCAAATAAATGGGAGGCGTGGGATTCAAACCCACTACCTCTAGGTACACGCGAAGGAAAAGAAAAATAAGAAAAAGAAAATGTGAGAAGAGGGAATCGAACCCACGACCTCAAGGCTGAAGGAAGGAGCGAAATAAATTAGGAAATGAAGTGAGACTGTGGGGGTTTGATCCCACAACCTCACTGCCACTCGCCCAGTTTAAATAAAATAAAGATAGAGAGGCTGTGGAGGTTCGAACCCACAACCTCCCTATCCCAGCGAGAAAGCATGAGAGAAATTAAAAAAATAAATAAATAAGGGGGCTGTGGGGGTTCGAACCCACAACCTCCCTATCCCAGTGAATATTAAAGGAAAATTCAAAGAGGCTGTGGGGGTTTGAACCCATAACCTCTTGATTCAGGCAAGAATGGGCAATAAGAGACTATTAAAAATTAAAAAGGGACTGTGGGGGTTCAAACCCCAATCCTTCAATTAACTAAAAGTAAAATTAAAATAGAAAATTATTACTTCCATTTCAAGGTTGAGATTTAATTTAGAGTTCTAATGTTATGAATATTATAAATAAAATCAATAAAGAATATAAATGATATCCAAGTGATTCAAGATTTGGGTACCCTTGCCCAAACTTCCGTATTGATGCACAAGTCATATGTGAGTAAAATATCCAAGAGTAATTTCATTTACATAGATCAAAAATCAAGATCTTGGCATATACAAAATATACATAATTCTTGTACTACATAATCTTAGGAAAGTAAGAATCACTTAGCGAACTATTAATGAAGCCCAATGGCTTGTATGTATAGACACATAAATCCAACATATGTTCAAATATAAGTGAACCTAAGATGTACGTAATGAAATGATGAACCTTAGGAGGGTTAACTAAGAGTGTAAGATACACTAAATGGCCAAGTGCATTGGCATATGATCAGATGAACTATGAAATGATGAAATGAACATTCACGTAAGAAGAGGTGAGTAACTACGAAAAGCAACGGTCATAATAATATAGAATGTGGTAACAACATGATATGGCTAATGTATATGATGAGATCAATCTCAAATGAGCCTATGTAAATATTACCAATATGTACTCACTAATGAATGAAACTTTATACTGAGCAGCGATAGTCTAGATATGAATGGTGATATCTTCTTTTGGGAAGGGCGAAGGTTCACGTAACTCTTATGAGATAAGGCTGTCAGCTTGTCGTGTATGGTTCTCCGTACATCTCCTAGTCTTTGAACCTATACTACCAATAGAGGGATCTGGCGTGGTTAAATTCCCATATACGCTAGCTTGATATTGAGTCACTTTGGCCGGTTATTTCAACTATTTTCGGTGTGGAGAAGACACTATATTTTATGATGCTCACATGATCTATGTCGGTTAAAGTTAAAGTTCCCAATGAATTAATAAGGCCAGCCTCAAATGAAGCATATAAAGAAATTAATGATACCGAAAGTGTTAGGATAGAATAATCAATAGGTGAACTAGACTAAGGTAATGACATTAGGTTACTCTTGATCATTGCACAGCAAACCCGATGAAAGTCCTACACTACATCTTAGGTAAAGCTTTTGTTTACACTAGCCTATGAATGAATAGAAATGAAGTATGTATGAATGAATAAAACAGACTCTGTGTTTGCTAATGAAGACTCCCTATTTGAAGTCCCATGTGCTGAGCCCCCATTTTTGAAAGTCTTAATGTCAAGTCCATGATCCGAAGGTCTTATGGCATATTAATGAATGATATGAAAGAAATTATTTGTCATATATTATGTGCTATGATATGTGCTATGTGAAGATGTTATGTGTTGTGTGCAATATGATATTTAAAATGATGCATGTTACTCTAATGGCATGAACTTTCTAACTCAATTTGGAATGTTCACTAACTTTCCTAATATCAATTTGGCAAGTCTACTAACTTGACTTCCAAAAAAATCATGTCGGTAGGGAAGAGATGTTCTTTCTCATGCATGTACTTGGTGTGTACTTGCATATACCCATACTTAGTACAAGTGTGTACTAACCCTATACATCTATACTATTTTAGGTGCAGGAAAAGGTGGGTGATAGAGCAACAGGTTCATTGTTGTAGCTATCCGGGCTTCAGTATTCATCCGGAGTTTGGTAGGTCCTGATGCCTTCGAGGATGATACGGTTTTACATTTTAGCGTATTTTTAAAGTTGAGCTAGTGAAGCATGTTCCACTGGCGTTTCTTTCCTATTTTTGTTTAGACTTTGTATTGGTGCCATTTTGTCCATCATACTATGAATACTTAATGAATTATTTGTTTCAGTTGCTTAACTCTTTAATGTTAGATGGTTGATGATCAACGATTATCAAATGTTAAGAATATTTATCAAGTATGCTAAAGATAAAATTTTTACAAATTTTTCTGCTGAAATTAGTCTAGGTGAGGTATGAATAACACATGAAGGCTTGTCTGCGACCTCTAGAAGTTAATGAGGCCGGTCTCGGTTGGGGTATAGATTCTAGTCGTGAAAAAGTTAAAATCAGAGCCCTTGGTTAAATTCCGAGACTATTGAGTTCACATCAAACACATTGAGTAGTTTCTAAGTCATGGTAGTGAAGTGCACCACTATCCTTGATTAGAGACTGCACGATGCATTGGAAAAATTTCCCTTCTTCTGATCTTATCATGCTTTTCCTAATGTTTGAGTTCTTGGTGTTATGAACATGTCTAACATCAATCCTTGTTGTTTTCAAAGAATGAACACTTGG
Organism: Solanum peruvianum; assembly: GCA_027705065.1. Lineage (NCBI taxonomy): Eukaryota > Viridiplantae > Streptophyta > Magnoliopsida > Solanales > Solanaceae > Solanum > Solanum peruvianum. The sequence continues at coordinate 9,467,722 of JAKWJD010001758.1, read as the reverse complement.
AGAACTAAGGGTCCGAGGAGGGGAGGAGAAGCAACTAGGGGTAATCAGAATCCACCCTAGGCTCCAGCAGAAGGATTGGTCATGCCAGTTAACCCAGCTGGCTTGACTGATGCTGAGTTGAGGGAATCTCTAGACAAGATTTCACAGGCCATCCTAATGGACACTTAACATATGACTGCCCTAGTCAACCGGCATGATGTTTATAGAAAGAATCCACTTGTTCGCAGCATGGCTGACACACTGTAAAATTTCACAAGGATGAATCCTCCTATATTCACACGATCTAAGACATCAGAGGATACTCAAGAGTTTACAAATTAGGTGCATAGGATCTTACTGTCTATGGGGTCCACTAATATTGAGAAGGCTGAGTTGGCTTTCTACAATCTCAAGGATGTTGAACAAACATGGTGAAAGATGTGGAAAGATAGCCGTGTGTTAGGTGGAGTACCAACCACATGGGAGCAGTTCAAGACAACATTTCTGGAGAGATTCTTCCCCAGATATATGAGGGAGGCCAAAGATGTTTATCAACCTTAAACAAGGCTCTATGACGGTCAGGGAGTATTCCCTGAAGTTTGTTAAGCTATCAAGGTATGTTACTTTCCATAGTATTTAATAGAAAGAATAGGGAGAATACTGAGATTTGTTGAAATCATCCAGGTAAGGATAATGTTGTAGCTGATGCTTTGAGCAGGATGAGCATGGGAAGTACAGCCCACGTTAAGGATGAGAAGAAGGACCTGGTGAAAGAGGTACACAGACTGTCCTGACTGGGTGTGCGATTGGTTGACTCTACTAGTGGGGGTGTTTCAGTTCATCCTAGTTCTGAATCATCCTTGGTAGTTGAAGTCAAGAAGGGTCAGCATCTTGATCCTTTTTTTATGGAGCTGAAGGACTCAGTGCCGTTAAAAATGAATGAGTCTTTCGCTTTGGGCGGTGAGGGCATACTTAGATACCAGGACAGGCTGTGTGTACCATATGTGGATGATTTGCGGACCAGGATTGTGGCAGAGGCCCATGGTTCCAGATATTCCATAAATCCAGGTTCCACCATAATATATCATGATCTTAAGCTGATTTATTGGTGGGATGGCATGAAGAAGGACATTGCAGAATATGTGGCTAAGTGTCCTAATTGTCAGCAGGTTAAGGTAGAGCATCTTAATCCTGGTGGTCTAACTAAGATTATTGAGGTTCCGACTCAGAAGTGAGAGGCCATTAATATGGACTTCGTGGTTGGTCTTCCGAGGACTAGGATGCAGCATGAATCCATATGGGTTATGGTGGACATATTGACTAAGTCTACTCCCGTTATCCCTGTGAAGTCTACTTATAAAGTCGAGGATTATGTGAGACTATATATTGATGATATTGTGAGTTTGCATGGGATTCCTTTGTCAATCATTTCTAATAGAGGAGCTCAGTTTACTCCATATTTGTGGAGATCTTTCCAGAAAAGCTTGGGCACGTAGGTAAAACTTAGCACTGCCTTTCATCCTCAGACAGATGGGCAGACAGAGTGCACCATTAAGACATTGGAGGACAGATTGAGAGGGTGTGTGATTGACTTCAGAGGTAATTAGGGTCACCATCTTCCTTTGATAGAGTTCTCGTATAATAATAGCTATCACTCCAGCATTGGGATGGCACCTTTTGAGGCATTGTATGGTAGGAGGTGTAGATCTCTAGTTTGGTGGTTCAAGGTTGGAGAGTCATCCATTTTGGGTCCATAGATCGTTCATGAGGCCTTGGTTAAAGTTAGAGTTATTAACGACACGTTATCTACTGCTTACAACCGACAAAAATCATATGCAAACAATAGAAAGCGACCCTTAGAATTTAATGTTGATGACCAGGTTTACTTGAAGATATCGCTTGTGAAAGGGGTGATGAGATTTGGTAGAAAAGAGAAGCTGAGTCCGAGGTATGTGGGTCAATATGAGATCCTACAGCGTGTGGGTGAGGTGGCCTATGAGTTAGCATTGCTTGCGGAGCTAGATTTTGTTCATCCAGTCTTTCATGTCTTTATGTTGAAGAAGTGCCTAGGTTATCCAACATCAATCCTACCTATGGAAGGTTTAGGGGTTGGTGATGACTAGTCCTATGAGGAGGTACCTGTTGAGATCTTAGACACACAGGTCAAGCGGCTGAGGAACAAGGAGATTGCAACAGTGAAGGTATTGTGGAGGAATCATCTTGTTGAGGGTGCTATGTGGGAGGCAGAGGCCGACATGAGATCCCGCTATCCTCATATTTTCATCACTTGAGGTTATTCTTCCTACTCTTAAGGTTATGTTTCCTTATATCTTCGTATTTTGTTGCTATTGGTTGATTGTGCTTAGCGATTATGTTGTGATCTAATTTGCATTACGATGTGTAGTGGTAGTGTCATTTGGGGACGAATATTCCTAAGGGGGGAATAATGTAACAACCCTAAAAAATCGAATAGATAAATACTTAACGTGATTTAATCAATATTCTAAAAATCCGAAATTTTAAGGGCATAATGGTCCTTTCACGTATTAATTAAAATAAATCATATTTTGTATTAATTTGATTAAATCCTATTTTTTCGAAGTGTTCAATTTTTGTGTCCTAATACTAATAAATCTATCCCTCACGTTTCTCAACTCTCTTCCACGTCTTTCAACTATCATTTTCTAGCGCTTTGAATAACAAGAAATCTCAAGAACAATTTAATAAAAATTGTTCATCACACTTGAAAAAAACACTAAAAGTTATAAGAAAAGCGAGGTAATCAAAAAATGTCAAGGCAAAGGAAGGTTGTTAGTCGAGTGGTGTGTCCGTTGAGGAGAGTTGGGCGTGGTTTGGAGGGTGTTCTGGGCAGCAACTTCACACTTTAACAACATAAGAAGGTATGGGTTTTTCTCCTTGAATTCTTTCTCCAAGAGTATTTATATTAATAGTGAACATGTTTATGTGAGGGAAATTACGAAAACGATATTCAAAGTGTGATTGAAATGTTGGTGTGTGTGTGTGTGTGTGTGCACGTGGGCAGTGGCTTTGGCCACTATCTTTTGGGTTGTCTAAATCATGTATTTCTTGGGTATTTTATGTGTGCAATATGTGTACAATGTGATGTTCATTACCTTGAGATATAGGGTATTGAAATAACCATCTTTTATCACACAAAACTTATGAGCAATGTGACAAAAAATGAGTTGAATAATGACAAGAATTTTCAAGATTTGGGTACTCTATAATAAGGTTGAAATCTGGGTTCTAAAAGGGAAAATTAAATAAGTGAGGTCAATGGGAATCGAACCCAAGACCTCACATGTTGAGATGGCTTGAAAAAAAAAAGGAATGTTGCTAAAGGGAATCGAACCCCCTTAGCTACTGATCTCGCCTCAAAGAAAAATGGGATCGAACTCATGATCTCAAGGGAGAAGGAGGATAAAATTAATTAAGCAAATAAATGGGAGGCGTGGGATTCAAACTCACTACCTCTAGGTACACGCGAAGGAAAAGAAAACACGAGAAGAGGAATCGAACCCACAACCTCATGGCTGAAGGAAGGAGCGAAATAAATTAGGAAATGAAGTGAGACTGTGGGGGTTCGATCCCACAACCTCACTACCACTCGCCCAGTTTAAATAAAATAAAGATAGTGAGGCTGTGGGGGTTCGAACCTACAACCTCCCTATCCCAGCGAGAAAGCATGAGAAATTTAAAAAATAAATAAATAAGGGGGATGTTGGGGTTCGAACCCACAACCTCCCTATCCCAGCAAAAATTAAAGGAAAAAAATCAAAGAGGCTGTGGGGTTTTGAACCCACAACCTCTTGATTTAGGAAAGAATGGGCAATAAGAGACTATTAAAAATTTAAAAGGGATTGTGGGGGTTCGAACCCCCAACCCTTCGATTAACTAAGAGTAAAATTAAAATAGAAAATTAATACTTCCATGTAAATGTTGAGATTTAATTTAGAGTTCTTATGTTATGAATATTAGAAATAAAATCAATGAAATATATAAATGATATCCAAGTGATTCAATATTTGGGTTCCTTTGCCCAAACTTCCGTATTGATGCACAAGTCATACGTGAGTAAAATATCCAAGAGTAATGCCATCTACTTAGATAAAAAATAAATATCTTTGCATATATACAAGATACATTAGTCTTGTAATAAATAATCTTGGAAAATTAAAAAACACTTAGCGAACTATGAATGAAGCCCATGGTTTGTATGTATAGACACAGAAGTCGAACATACGTTCAAATGTAAGTGAACCGAAGATGTATGTAATGAAATGATGAACCCTAGGAGGATTAAGTATGACTGTAAGATACACTAAATGGCCAAGTGCATTGGAATATGATGAGTTGAACTATGAATAGAATAAATGAATATTCACGTAATAAGAGGTGAGTAACTATGAAAAGCAAAGGTCCTAATAATAAAGAATGTGGTGACAACATAATATGAGGCTAATGTATATGATGAGAGCAATCCTAAATGATCCTAAGTAAATGTTACCAATACGTACTCACCAATGAGAGTGTAAGATTATGAAGAGACCAGTCTCTATGAACACTCTAATGAAAGTATTGAGTTTAACACACTTAATGCTAATGATGAGATGAGAAATCATCTAAAAGAGATATGTTGTCCTCATACTACAAGGTAGCTTCCGTGACGTATGAGTTTGAACGTAATGGAACTTTATACTGAGCACCGATAGTCTAGCTATGAGCGGTGATGCCTTCTTTCAGGAATTGCAAAAGTTCACGTAACTCTCATGAGATGAGACTGTCCATCTTGCCTGGTATGGGTTTCCATACATCTCCTAGTCTTCGAACCTATACTACCAATATAGGGATGTGGCGGGGTTAAATTCCCATATACGCTAGCATGTTATTGAGTCACTTTGGATGGTTATTCCACCTCTTTTCAGTGTGGGGGAGACACTAGATTTTTTGATGCTCACATGATCTATGTCGGTTAAAGTTAAAGTTCCCAATGAATGAATGAGGCCAGCCTCAAATGAAGCATATAAAAAATTAGTACTTCCGAAGGTGTTAGGATATGATAATCCAGAGGTGAGCTAGACTCAGGATATGACAATAGGTTATTCCTGATCATTGAACAACAAACCCGATGAAAGTCTGAAACTACATCTTAGGTATAGCTGGTGTTCACATAGGCCTATGAATGAAATGAAATGGAATATGTATGAATAAATGTAGCAGACTCTCTGTTTGCGAATGAAGACTCCGTAGTTAAGGTCCCATGCGTTGAGCCCTCATTTTTGTAAGTCTTAATGTCAAGTCCATGATTCCAATGTCTCATGGCATATTAATGAATGATATGAAAGAAGTTATGTGTCGTATGTTTTGTGTTATGATATGTGCTATATGAAGATGTTATGTGTTAAGTAAAATACGATATTTATAATGATACATGTTACTCTCATGGAATGACCTTCCTCACTCAATTTGGAAAGTTCACTAAGTTTCCTAATCTCAATTTTGTAAGTCCACTGACTTGACTTCCAAAAAATCATGTCGTTAGGAAAGAAATGTTCTTTCTCATGCATGTACTTTGTGTGTGCTTACATATACCCATACTTAGTACAAATGTGTACTAACCCCATACATTTATACTATTTTAGGTGCGTGCACATGTGGGCGATAGAGCTACATGTTCATTGTTACAGCTATCTCGGTGTCAACATTCATCCGGAGTTTGGTTGGTCCTCATGCCTTCGAGGATGCTACTGTTTAACATTCTATCATAGTTTTAGAGTTGAGCTAGTGGAGCATGTTCCACTAGCGTTTTTGGTTTAGACTTTGTATTGGTGCATTTTGGCCATTATACAATTAATACTTAATGAACTATATTTTTCTGTTGCTTATCTCTTTAATGTTAAATGGTTGATCATGAACGATTATGAAATGTTAAGAATATTTAGCAAGTATGTTAAAGATCAAAAAGTTTCAAATTTTCCACTAAAATTAATCTAGGTGAGGTATGAATAACGCATGTAGGCTTGTCTGCGACCTCTGAGAGGTTAACGATGTCGGTCTCGTCTGGCGTCTAGATTGTGGTCATGACACCTAACTTCCTACAAGGTGGCCTCTCCTGGGCTGTAAAGTCTTACGAACCTCAGGGAGTAATCCCTGACTGACATCGAGCCCTGCTTAAGGTTGATGAATTCCTCAACCCTACCCTCCTTCATTTATCTAGGAAAGAACCGCCCTAGAAAATCCATCTTGAAAAGATCCCAAATAATAGGACCCCCTCCTAAGGCTCTGCTATCCTGCCACACCTTATACCAGGATTGAGCTACATCCTTTAGCTGGTAGGATGCCAACTCAGACTTCTCCACATCAATCAAACCCAATAACCTGAGCTTGTAAAGTTCTAGCTTGGGCCATCTGTACCAAAGTTGTCCTTACTTAACAAGAATCTTTATTACAACATCTAGAACCTGGGAAGGAACCTAAATTACTCCTGAAGCTTTTTCTCCAATATCTCCACCTTCTTTTCTCATTGTATTCATCTTTTGGAAACTTCAAGAGTTTATGTTAGTGACGCTCTTAACACCAAGAAATCCAAAATTAGAGAAGGCACAATAATATTAGAAGAAGGGAAATTTTCCTACGCATCATGCAGTCTCTAATCCAGGATAGTGGTGCACTTAACTACCATGACTTAGAAACTACTCAATGTGGTTGATGTGAACTTATTATCCTCGAAATTTAACCTAGTGCTCTGATACCAACTTTGTCACGACTGGAATCTAGACCCCAGACGAGACCGGCATCGTTGACCTCTCATAGGTCGCAGACAAGCCTACATACGTCATTCTTACTTTATCTAGGTTAATTTTAGCAGAAAATTTGAACTTTTAGTCTTCTTACTTCATGCTAAACATTTTAAACTTAACATCATAGGCGTTCAAAATCAACCATCTAATATAGTGATAATCAAATGAATGAAACAGTTCATAATAAACTTAAACGTATTTTTGCCAAAACAGCACCAATACAAAGTATTAAATGAAAGTGGAAAGAAACACTAGTGGAACATGCTCCACTAGCTAAAGCCTACATCTAAGATAGATAATAATGGTAGACATCCTCGAAGGCATGAAGGCCTACCAAGTCTGGATGAAAGCTCCACGTCTAGATTGCTGCAACGTCAAACTGTAAGCTCTAGCGTCCACCTGTGCCTGCACCTAAAAATATTTAGTTGTATGGGATTAGTACACACTTGTAATAACTATGGGTATATGAAAGAACACACCAAGGACATGAATTAGAAAGTATAGATCTTTTCTAACAACATGATTTATGGAAAGTCAAATCAGTGGACGTGCCAAATTTGGATTAGGAAAATCAATGGACCTGCCAAATTTTGATTTGGAAAGTCATGCCTTGATATAACCTGTCGCATCAAACTTATCATTTTGCAACCAACACATATCATATTGCATATAGAACGTAACATCTTTCATATATTTCCTTCATATGCCATGAGACCTTGTAACCATGGACCTAACATTAAGACTTTCAAGAAATGAGGGCTCAACATATGGGACCTCAACTAGGGCATAGTCAGCTTCTTTCATTCGTATATACTAAATTTCATTTCATCCATGGGCCAGTGTAAACACCAGTTATACCTGGGATGTAGTTTAAGACATTCATCGGGTTCGTTGTGCAATGACCAAGAATGACCTAATGTCATCACTTGAATCTAACTCACCTTTTGATTATCCTATCTAAACAAATTGGGTATCATTCATTTTATTATGTGCATCATTTGAGGCTGACCTCCTTTATTCATTCGGAACTTTAACTTTAACCGACATAGATCATATGATCATCATGAAATCCAGTGTCATGAAACCCCACACAAAAAAGAGGTGAAATCACCAGCCAAAGTGACCCAAAACGTGCTAGCGTACATGGGAATTGAACCCCGCCAGATCCCTATATTGGCAGTATAGGTTCGAAGACTAGGAGATATAAGGAGACACATACCCAGCATGCCTGGTAGTTTCATCTCATTAGAGTTACGTGAACCTCTGTCTTTCCGAAAGAAGGCATCACCGCTCACATCTAGTCTATCGGTGATCAGTATAAAGTTCCATTACATTCAACTCATACGTCATGGAAGCTGGCTTGTTGTATGAGGACATCATAGCTCAATAGATGATTTCTCATATCATCATTAGTATTAAGTGTGTTAATCTCAATACTTTCATTAGAGTGTTCATATAGAGTTGTCTTTTCATTAACTTTACACTCTCATAAGTGAGTACGTTTTTCTAATATTTACTTAGGCTCATTTGAAATTGCTCTAATATTTTACATTAGCCTCATATCATGTAGTCACAACATTTATTAACATTAGAACATTTGCTCTTCATGATTGCTCACCCTATTTAGCATGAATGTTTATTTCATCATATGCCTATGCACTTGGCCATTTAGCGTGTTTCACACTTTTACTTAACCCTTCTTGGGTTTCATCATTTTATTGTTTATTTCATCATTTCTTTATTCATTTCATCATTTAATTGTTGATTTCATCATATACGTCAATGTCCTTGGACATTTAGTGTGTTTCACACTCTTACTTAACCCTTTAAGGGTTACATCATTTCATCACATACATCTTAGGTTCACTTACTTTTAAACGTATGCTAGACATATGAGTCTATACATACAAGCCATGGGGTTTCATCCATAGTTTTTCTAAGTGATTCATATTTACAACCTTATGTGGTACAAGACTTATGCATCTTCTAGATATGCCAAGATATTGATTTTGATCTTTAGGGGCAGATTCATTAAATACTTACGTATGACATATGTGTCAATACAGAATTGGGCAAGGAAACCCGATTACGAATTCCTCGGACAACACTTAATCTTATTTTGAACTTGATAATCACATTTTTTAGATTTGGGGGACCCTAGTTCGATCCCCATCAACCCAAAAATATTTCCTCTCTTTTTCTCCTCTCCTTTTTCGTTTAAGCCAATGAGGTTGTGGGTTCAATGCCCCACAGTCTCATTATATTTCTTTTAATATATATATTAACTTTCTCACCTATACAAGAGGTTGTGGGTTCAATCTCACTCTCCACATTTATTTTCTCCTTTATTTTTCTCCTAACTCTCTCATCCATTCAAGAGGTTGTGGGTTCAATCTCCACTCACCACATCTAGTTTTTCCTTGCATTTTACTCAAGAAATTTTTATGAAATTTTCATTTAGTGATGTCATGGGTTCAATCCCCAATGAACTCACATTTAAAAAAAATAAACGAAGCTCATTTTTTTAAAAGTTGGCTGGCTTGAAATTGTAGTCTCTTCCAATAAATTTTTTGTCTTAATCTTTTGTTATTTTTTTTATTGCTTTCATTTAATGATGTCTTGGGTTCACTATTTAGTTATCTCATTTATTTTACATTAATTTTTCATTCAATTGTGTACCATTTTGTTTGGACGAACCCAACCTACAAAATGCTGGAAATTTGTTCACTATTTTTAGCTTCTTTTTATCATCATTCATACATTAATTCATAAGGCATTTCGTGGATCATTTCATGCATCTTTACGGTAAATAATTTTATGATTATATTTAGCCAAGAATTTCCATTTCATCTACTCCACTTTTACACATTTTGATTTACACAAACTTTCACACGTAAAATTCAACACCATACCTTTTATGACGTTTAAACCCCGACCTTCTGCCCAAATCTTCTCCAAAAAAACACGTCCAGATCCCCTTAAAGTCAGCACCAACTCGACGGACAAACTTCTCTTTGCCTACGTGATTGATTTCGTTTGTTTTCTAATATTTTCGTTGTAAGTTCTTCAAGTGTGAAGAACTTTGGTTTACCTACTGATTTTTTGGAGTTATTTTTCAGATAGAATTCTGAGTGAGAGTGATAGAGACGGAGAGAGTCAGATGAGCGTGGGAGAGAAGAGTTTTCTTAGGATTAGGAGTCTAGTTTAGGATTTCGTCAAATAAGGTTTTTGTTTGATTATATTAAAATCTGATTTACTTTTATTGAATCAGCTAATAAATAATAAATATAATTAATTACATCAATTTACCAATTAAATAAAAACAATTTAATTCATTGCTTCCACCTAGGTTCGAACTCGGGTGGAGGAAGACTTCACTTCAAAAGCCCAACTCTCGACCTCTCTCCCCAAAATATCCTCCCACCTTATTAATTGAATAATTAATATATTAGTTAGAATAATTATTATACTACCCATAACCTAGAATAAGACCATTTTACCCCTAGACCCTCCAAACCTAAGATTTTCCCTTTTTAAGTCCGGTAAAGACTCTTTTAAGTAAATCTTCGTATTCGAGATCCCTACATGGTTAGACCCAACCTTTCCTAGCTCAAATAACTTCCCAAGTTAGTTTTCTTTGATGTAGCAAGCGTTTAGAGATCTGGTTCTACGCGCATCAATGTGTGTGAACCCGGTCTAATCGTTGGCATCCTAGACACATTAAGCATTACTTAGCATATCCATTTTTAGGGTTGTTGCATAACTATACCAGGTGTAATATCCCACGACACCCCTAAACCAATGAGAAGTTCCCCCAAAATTTCGTGGTGAAGTGTAAGGTTTTGTCTATGAAAAACTTCACGGACCGTCTAAGGCTTCATGGTCCGTGAAACAATTCATGGGATTTATAGCCAGTAAAATTTCACCTACGATACATGACTTCACTAAAACAGACATAACTTTTTAATCCAAATTCCAAAAACGGCAAACTTTGTAGCGTTGGAAAGATGAGTCAAAGACTTCAAATTTTATAGGCAACAGACCACCTACATTATTCTGTGATGTGATATAGGATTGTTTGAAGTTGACCGAAAACTTAAAACTGAAGAAGTCCCTTTCACAGAAACTGTAAGGGGGCTGATCTAATAACATAAAGAGTTCACCGATTTAACCCACTTTGGCAGCCAACAACCTTGTCAATTTCAGCCTTTCAGCACTTAGCCAAATTTAGGATTGTTTTGGTGTTAACTCAAAAAATAGGCAGCAACTTTTTTGACACTAAATCTTGGACATTTTAAGAAACATAAAACAGTAGACAAAAATATGATTAAGCCAATAAAATATAAAATGAGACAAAGACAACCAACTTAATAGAAAACATAATTTCCAACTTGTTTTAATAAAGTGAATACAAGAACACTCCCAAATCGTACTAACCTTGGCACTATAAGATCACCCTAGAACTTAACTTAGATTTGATACTCTAATTATTATTCTCTAATTCTTAGAACAATCAAACCCGAATTACACCATAAGGCAACCTGCAAATTTATAATACTATGTGCAAGCAACTAGCGACTAGTGGCGTAATAAGAATAAAACACTTGTTTGCTTTAGCATGATCTTATCCTATGTATATGACAACCCATATATTAAAAATAATTTAAACAAGGCACCAAAAATAAGTTCCACACGAAATGAGATAATGGTGGACTTTTTGTAACCGTCTGTCATGTGCTTGGCATGTATTTTGTAACCACTGGTCATCTTTGACTTTGCTTGCCTTTTGGACAATCTTCTCCCATCATTAACACTATCATACTTAAACTTTAATGACTTGCATTGATCCCACTTAATGTTGTCACGCAACTATCATAAATCTATGCCATTGCTTCAACTCACGTTGGCATCAATGTCCTTTCATTTTTGTATTAGCATTGCTGGCCGTTTGCCTTGTTCTTTATTTGAATATCATTTCTATGAGTACGTAACCTTGTTAAGATTTCATCTGGTCAAGTCCTCACCAATCTTCCTTCCCTTCATGTCCTTAGTCCTCAGTTGTTTTTTCGCAATCAGTCTATTGTGCCGTTGTGCACACCTTAGCTTTGTCAACAATCAGTCAGCAACTTACCCTTGCATGTTTGTTTCCTTAGAATATGCAAGTGACAAGGTTAACACGTTTAATACCTTGTCCATGATTCCATTTAATAGAGTGACTTAGATTAGGGGTCTAGCAGACAACTTCATGGTCCGTGCAAAAGTTTCATGACCTGGTCCATGACTCGTGCAACTCTAAACAGCCTGTGACCTGGTCAAGTTTAAATTTCACCACTAGTAGTTGTACGACTAGTGACATTCTCTACGAACTTTACAACCTTCTGTACGCATGCACTTGTACTAAACTAAAGCCTTTACTCTTGTTCCATTCCAAGTTTCATGATTTTTGAGGTGATATATTTGTCTAGTTGTTTATAGGTCATTGTGTGTCAGCAATTCATAAGTAAGTGAGTGTTATAATACAAGGGTGATTAATCCAGTCCAAGTATGATAACTTTCTTGAAGTATATTTTTAATAAGCAATTCCTAGACACTTGTTTTGACCTTAATAGTTCCAAGCTGACAAGTGCTTCATTCTTCTACATAGTTGATGACTACGTTGCAACAATTCATAAGTAATAGCTTGTTCCACACCAAGAAGTATATTTTCTTTTGAAGTAAAATATTTTTATGTAATTACTACTATACATTAATTTGATCATCGTAGTTCAAAATTGACAAATATTTCATTCTTCTTTCTATTTGTAGAGTAGATGTCATCAATTCATAAGTAATTGATTGTTGTATCCAAGAGAAAATTCCTCCAATCCAAGAAGTATAATTTTATAAAATTTGACTTTTCGATTAAAAGAAATTTTCTTAGAAAAATCTTTTTGATTTCGTTACCCTCAATCATTTCTTTTTTCTTCACCCCAAACTCATTTTTTTCATTACCCTCAATTTTTCTTCGATGGTTGATGTTATCGGTGAACAATGTTTTATTTTTTTTTATTGAATAAGGTAGAGATTTCCATCTATGTTGGACCAGTAATGCTGGAAGTTTTTTTCTCTTTTTGATTTTCATTAAATCTTTGGATTGATCAAAATGACATTCCTATTTTTAGGTCAGTGCTAGAAGTGTGAAAATCTATAACTTTGTTATGATTCTGGGTATTTCTTCAAAATTTTGTATTAAGAGAACCTGCTTTTTTGTTGTGTTTTGTTAATGCGTATTGCATTCTCCGGGCTGATCATCAAGTTGTGATTTTGTTTATTTGTTAATGTATATATTTTTCTTCTATTTTTTCTAGAAAGGAAAAAATTACACTAACAATTGTCATATCTTCATTTTAGTTTTTATCATCTAAACTAAACATGAGAAATTTCTTGATTATAGGGAAGTTGGTCTCTACTAATTTGATTTTGTCACGCCACGAGATGTGGACACGAAACCTAGAAAACAAGTTATCCCAAGCTAACCATGCTTGCGTGATCATGAGCATACTAAATATAATAAACTGAATGCGAAAGCTAAATCATATTTTAAAATGAATATATGGGGAATACCCATATGCTAAAAAAGGGATATATGAAAACTGATGAGTTTAATCCAAAGAAATTATTAATTTCTGATATATCAATGCATATTCTAAGAGAACCATCTTTCTTTTTTACGAACAATACTGGTCCACCCCATGATTATATACTAGGTCTGATGAAGCCCTTGTCTAAAAGGTCTTTCAATTGATCTCTCAATTCCATATGCTCTGCTTGAGCCATTCTGTAAGGAGGAATACAAATACGCTGGGTATATGGAAGGATATCAATACCAAAGTCGGTTTTCTATTCGGGAGGGACTCTAGTAAGATCTTGTGAAAAATTTCTGGAAACTTACTTACTACTGCAACTTACTCAAGAGTTTGTGTTTCTGATCTAGAATCCTTAAGCCATATTAGATGATAGAGATAACCCTTCCATTCTAAGATTGGTTCATTTGGAAATTGAAAACGAATATTCCTATTTCAACAATCGGCTGAGGCATAATATGAATGTTACAAATCCATGCCTAGAATCACATCGAAGTCTACCATTTCTAACTCTACAAGTTCTGCTGTGGTGACTTTCTGAGAGACTGTGACAGAGTAATTTCTATATACCTATCTAGCTATAACTAGGTCACCAACTGGAGTTGAGACTTAGAAAGGTTTTGAGAGAGTTTGTTGACTAACACTATATTGGAATTCTATGTAAGGAGTTACAAAATAAACAGTAGCCCTTGGATCAAACAATGCATAAACATCTAGTTCAATGACTCGTAAAATACTAGTCCCTGCATCTAGAGAACCATAAAGATCCTGGCGATCCTTAAGAGCATACAACCTGTCATGGCGTTGTCCGCCACCCGTACCATATGAGTTTCCCTACACAGTACCGTGACTTGATTGTGATGCTGAAGTTGTAGCGGGAGCTCTACCATTACCACCTCGTTTACCGTATGTAGAAGGACAATCCCTTAACCAGTGACTGACCGCACCCAAATCATTATTCCTTTCCTGTGAGGCACTCGCATGGATGGTTCTTACAACACTTAGGGCAAGTGGGGTAAGTTTTGGTCCCTGAAACACTTCCATGAGACATAGAACCTAGTGCCGTAAACTCTTGATCATACTTGTTTTTAGAGGATAAAACATTAGATGATACAGATGCTGGGGTTGAAAATTTCTGCTGACTCTACGAGCGATTTCCACCACCCGATTTCTATTGAGAATAGACATAGTTCACATTCCTAGCCTTCTTATTCTCCTTGGCATGTTCCCTAAGCTTATAACCCTCAACCTTCTAAGTAGGAGTCATAAGCCTAGACATGTTTGTATCTCCTAGTAACATAGCATTTCTGCACTCTGTTTTCACCGAATCCGACACTTAATACAAGAACTTATTCATCTAAGCCCTCGAGTTAGCAACCATGTGAGCAGCACACCTACAGAGTTGGTTAAACTTGAGCCCATACTCTTGGACCATCATGTTTCCTTGCCTTAAATTCATGAATTACTGAGCCTTTGCTTCTCTCAAATCTATTGGAAAAAACCTATCCAGGAAGGTTTCACTTAAGAAATCCCAAGTAATAGGAGATGCATCTGTAACTTCTTTTCCTTCCACAGAGTATACCATAAATGAGCAACATCTTTCGGCTGGTAGGATGTCAACTCAACCCGATCATTCCCATTGACCTGCATCACCTCAAACATATTATTGATCTCATCCACGAAGTTATGGAGATCCACACTAGTCTACGATCCTAAGAACTCAGGCGGATTAATCCTAACAATGTCACGGACCCTATTTGTTATGGATCCACTATTTTCATTCACATGAGCTTGAACCCGATTGTTCTATTTGGCCACATTCATAGCCAACATCTGAATGGCATTCCTAAACTCGTCATTGGAGACTTTCTGATTTGGGATTGGAGGAGTTACGTTTGCATTTATGGCATTCACATTCTTGGCGTTAGTTCTACGACTAGGCATGATCTGAAATGCAGAACGTCGAGTTATAATGAAATTATATCATACCTTATGCACGATAAGAGTAACAACAAAGTGATGTTTTCCCTTAAACACTTCATAGCCTTCTTCTTATTAGGTGTAGTGCATTTCACACCCATGAAAAAGTCTCTACTTAGTGCAGCTTTTCTGAAATCCTAGGAAACTAAAACCTAGTGCTTTAATACCATGTTTTTCACGTCCCGAGCTACCCCCGAGACATGGAAATGGGACCAAGGACCACAACTGATCCAAATTTAACCGTACTGGCATGATCATGAGTACACTAAAGAAAGTAAACTGAGCACGGAAGCTAAATCATAATTTAATATAAAAAGATGGGGAATACCAATATTCTAAAATTGAGCTGTATCTAAACTTATGCGTTTAATGCAAAAAAGTTATTAACTCAAAACTAAGCTTAAACTAAGTATGTTTTAAAATTGTCACGACCCAAAACGGGGACGCGACTGGCACCCACATTCACCCTCCTATGTGAGCGAACCAACCCATCTAAACCTTAACATTTTAATACAATATCATCAAAAGTAATGCGGAAGACTTAAACTCATTAAAAAAACAATTCAAAAATATTATTATTATCCCCAAAATCTGGAAGTCATCATCACAAGAACATCTATCTCAAATTGCTAAACTAAAACTGTCTAAGAAGTTAAAACAATAAAAGCTAGTCCATGCCGGAAGTTCAAGGCATCAAGACTTGAAGAAGAAGAAAACCCAGTCCAAGCTAGACGCGTTAGCTCACCCTGAATTTCAGAAGGTAGTGAAGACTGGCTAGATCTACTGTTGAGTTGAAGTTGACGGAAAGTTTGCTGCATTACACAAATAACCAGAAGAAAACATGAAGTAGGGGGGTCAGTAAACCACACGTACTGAGTAGATATCATCGGCTAACTCAAAATAGGGGAACAGTATATATCAATAATAATGTAAATCAACTACAATACTCACAACATGTAGCATAACAATATTAATTCATCAATAAATACAACCGAGTTCACACATGAGGACTCAAGCCTCAATACCATACTCATTTGGGAATTAAGTTCATTAGATTGAGTATATTCATTATCTTTCAAGATTCATTATCTTTCTTCCTCTTGTGTCGGACGTTGACACTCCGCTCCTCTAATTCTATCCTGGTGCCGGAACGTGGCACTCCGATCCTCATATTCTATCCTGGTGTCGGAACGTGACAATCCGATCCTCATATTCATTCTATCCTGGTACGGAACGTGGCACCCGATCATATTCTATTGGTGTCGGAAAGTGACACTCCGATCCTCATATTCATTCTATCATGGTACCGGAACGTGGCACCGATCCTCATATTCATTCTATCCTGGTGTCGGAAACGTGACACTCCGATCCTCATATTCATTCTATCCTGGTACCGGAACGTGGCACCCGATCCCCTAATTCATCAAGCCTTTTTTACACTAAGGCATCATCATTCTCATTATATAATTTATCAAGCCTTCTTTCATACTAAGGCATCATCAATCTTATAATATAATATATCAAGCGAATTAGGGTTCTTTCAAGATTTGGGATTCAATAGCTTCATCATGCTTTGTTTCATCAAAAAACACAATTTCATAATCATAATCATGCAAGCATACAACTTAAGCACATAGCAGGGTTTACAATACTATACACATAACATTCACTATTAAGAGTTCACTACGAATATCGTAACATAAACCATAACCTACTCCACCGAAGACTAGTGATCAAGCAAGAATTCCAAAGCTTTGATATCATCTTCCCTTGTTCGACTCTCTCTCTCTCAATCTGTTCTTTCTCTTTTGTTTTCCTTATTCAAACCCTCCTTCTTTTTACCCTAATTAAAATATAATTAAGACTAAAAAGAGGACAATAAAACCCACTAATAACTTAAGGTTATCTCTCTTAACCCCCAAGTAATTAGACTTATTAATATTAACCCTCAATCTTTATAATTAAGGAAAGAATAGTCCAAAACGACCCTTAAAACGTGTAGAGGAATCCTATTCTGACTGGGATCTGCGTGACCTGTGACGGCCATCGTGCCTGCGACGGTCCGTCACGGTGGTCGTCGCAACCTCCCCAAATTCCTGGTGGGCTGTGACGGCCCGTCACACCTGTGACGGTCCGTCCTGCACCTCCGTCCTGACGGTCAGAAACTTGTTTCTTGAACCAATTCTCAAAAGTGAAGTGTTTTGCAACGGAAACTCACGACGGTTCGTCATGGATGTGACGGCACGTCCTGCAGGTCCGTCACAATTTACAGAGAGTCGATTTTAATATCCAAATTGAAGAATTCCAAGTGTCATGGAACAAAAACTCCTCGACGGGCCGTCGTGACCACGACGGTCTGTCGTGACACCCGTCGTCCCAGCCAGTTTTCCCAGAATTACAATCTGCTGCTTAAAACGACTAAACTGGTCGTTACAATAGATACCAATTTACCCATCGTTCGTCCCCAACGATCAAAAGAAGAAAACAATGGCGAAAAGGAGTACATGAATCTGTAAACAGATTTGGGTATTTTTCTTGCATATCTGCCTCCTTCTCTCAAGTAGCTTCTTCAACCGGTTGATTCTTCCATTGAACTTTGATGGATGCAATCTCTCTCGACCTCAACTTGCGAACCTCTCTATCTAAAATAGCAACCGGTTCCTCTTCATAAGTCAAGTTCTCATCCAACAAAACTGAATCCCAACGGATAATGTAGTTTCCATCTCCGTGGTATCTCTTCAACATGGACACATGAAACACCGGATGCACTCCGGACAGCCCTGGGGGCAAGGCTAATTCATAAGCCACCTCCCCTATTCTCTTAAGCACTTCAAATGGTCCAATGTACCTTGGACTTAACTTACCCCTTTTTCCGAACCGCATCACCCCTTTCATGGGTGAAACCTTCAACAAGACTTGTTCACCTTCCATGAACTCTAAATCTCTAACCTTTCGGTCTGCATACTCCTTTTGTCTACTTTGCGCCGCTAGAAGCTTTTCTTGAATAGCTTTCACCTTCTCCAGAGAATCTCTCAACAGATCAGTCCCCCAAGGTCTAACTTCAAGGGCATCAAACCAACCGATGGGAGATCTACACCTCCTCCCATACAATGCTTCAAATGGAGCCATGTCAATACTGGAGTGATAGCTATTATTGTATGAAAACTCTGCCAAAGGTAAGAAGCTATCCCAATGGCCACCAACTCTATCACACATGCACGAAGCATATCCTCCAACACTTGAATCGTTCGCTCAGACTGACCATCAGTCTGAGGGTGAAACGCAGTACTAAGGTCCAACCTAGTACCTGATTCCGCATGTAATGTCCTCCAAAACTTAGAAGTAAACTGCGTACCTCTATCTGATATGATGGAGAGTGGAACTCCATGCAACCGAACGATCTCTGAGATGTAGATCTTGGCTAACTTCTCTGCATTGTAGGTCACCTTGACCAGAATGAAATGAGCAGACTTAGTTAACCTATCAACAATCACCCAAATCGAGTCATACTTACCTAATGTCTTGGGAAGACCAACCAAGAAGTCCATCGCGATTCTCTCCCACTTCCATTCAGGAATGGGCATTCTCTGAAGTGTTCCTCCGAGCCTCTGGTGTTCATACTTTACTTGTTTACAATTTGGACATTTGGCAACAAACTCAACAATATCTCGCTTCATTCTACTCCACCAGAAGTGTTGCTTTAGGTCGCGATAACATCTTGGTTGCACCAGGATGTATAGAATATCCGGAACTATGAGCTTCTGTAAGAATAGTAATGATCAAATCATCGATGCGGGGTACACATACCCTTCCCTTAATCCTCAAAACACCTTCCTCATCGATTATTGCTTCCTTAGCCTCTCCTTGCAATACTTTATCTCGAATTCGCCTTAGTTTCTCATCATCAAACTGTTTTCCCCTGATCTGGTCAAGGAAAGAAGATCTTGCCTCTACACAAGCTAACAATCCTCCATTCTCATTTATTTCTAACCTCATAAGGTCATTAGCCAGAATCTGCACTTCTCTAGCCAATGGGCGTCTAGAGGCTTGCAAATGGGCTAGACTTCCCATGCTTCCGGCCTTTCTACTCAAGGCATCTGCCACAACGTTCGCCTTCCCCGGATGATACAAGATAGTGATGTCGTAGTCCTTTAGTAGTTCCATCCATCTCCTCTGTCTCAAGTTCAAATCTTTTTGAGTGAAGACATACTTTAGGCTACGATGGTCCGTATAGACCTCACACTTAACCCCATACAAAAAGTGTCTCCATTGCTTTAGTGCAAATACTACCGCGGCCAACTCCAAATCGTGGGTCGGATAGTTACGTTCATGCACCTTTAATTGCCTCGAAGCATAAGCAATCACATTCTTCTCTTGCATTAGCACTGCACCCAACCCAGAATAGGATGCATCACAATAGACAATGAAATTTTTACCCTCTACTGGCAAGGTAAGAATAGGTGCGGTAGTCAACAAAGTCTTGAGTTTCTGAAAGCTTTCCTCGCACTCATCCGACCATACAAATGGAACATTTTGCTTAGTCAAGTTCGTCAGTTGGGAAGCAATAGAAGAGAATCCCTTGACGAATCGGCGGTAGTAGCTAGCTAACCCCACAAAACTCCGTATTTCTGACACATTAGTGGGTTTTACCCAATTCTTCACTGTCTCAATCTTAGAAGGATCTACCATCACTCCATCCTTAGAAACCACGTGCCCCAAGAAGGACACTGCATCCAGCCAAAACTCACACTTAGAGAACTTGGCATAAAGCTTCTTCTCCCTCAACATTTCCAATACAATTCTCAAATGCTCCTCATGTTCCTCCTTACTTTTAGAATATAGCAGTATATCATCTATAAATACAATCACAAAGAGATCCAAATACGGCTTAAATATCCCATTCATCAAGCTCATGAAAGCAGCAGGGGCATTCGTAAGACCAAAATACATTACCAAAAATTCATAATGCCCATACCTAGTTCGAAAAGCAGTCTTTGGCACATCCGTTGCGCGTATTTTCAATTGATGATAACCGGACCTCAAGTCTATTTTTGAGAAGACACAAGCACCTTGTAACTGATCGAACAAGTCATCAATGCGAGGAATGGTGTACTTGTTCTTAATAGTTACTTTGTTCAACTGTCAGTAATCTATGCACATTCGAAAGCTCCCATCCTTCTTCTTTACAAACAAGACTGGAGCACCCCAAGGAGATGCACTTGGTCTAATGAAGCCTTTGCTCAACAACTCTTGAAGTTGTGCCTTTAACTCTCTTAACTCTGCGGGAGCCATTCTATAAGGGGGTATAGAAATGGGGCGAGTACCTGGTTCCAAATCAATGCAGAAGTCTATATCCCTATCTGGTGGCATACCAGGAAGATCTGCAGGGAACACATCCAAAAACTCACGGACTACCGAAACTGACTAAATCGAAGGTACTTGAGCAGTGTCATCCTTGAGATGTGCCAAGAAATCTAAACACCCTTTACTAACCATTTTCTTAGCGCGAAGAAAGGAGATGATACGCACCGGATTGGAAGTGTAGTCGCCCTCCCACACTAACGGATTTGTCCCAGGCGTGGCTAACGTCACCGTTTTAGCATTACAATCCAAAATCGCAAAGTTTGGAGAAAGCCAAGTCATACCCAGAATTACATCAAAGTCACCCATTTCTAAGATGACCAAATCTACATAAGTGTTGCTCCCCACAAAATTCACCAAACAAAACCTATATACCTTTTCAACTACCACAGACTCACCCACCGGAGTAGAAACACGAATAGGCATGTCAAGTAATTCACAATGCAAATTTAGACCATTAGCAAATGATTAAGATACATATGAAAACGTGGAGCCAGGGTCAAATAATACAGATGCCATGCAATCACAAACCAAAAGATTACCTGTGATAACAGCATCAGACACCTCCACTTCAGATCTCCCAGGGAAAGCGTAACAATGGGCCCCATTATTTGTCTGTCCGTTGCCCCTACCATGTTGCGTAGTAGTGGCTCCAGTTTGCCCATCTCCTCTGCCGTTTTGGTGACCACATTACCTCGACCACCACGTCCTCCAGAAAAACGGCCTCTACCATGACCACCCCTACCTCTAGCTAGTGGGGCTCTGTAACTCTGGTTTGGACAATACCTCTAATGTATCCAATCTCCCCACATCCATAACATTCTCTGGGTTCACGCATCGGCCCCTCAGAGAACGTTGACCGGTCTGAGGTGGACCCCCAACTACAGTCTGTAGTGAAGACTGAATTGGTCGACTTGCGTAACCTCCGGAGCTCTGTCCTCTAGAGTGAGAAACCATTAAACTCACCTCCCCTTCGAAACGTTTTGATGTCGATGTCGTGGGGAAGTCATCTGGCTTCACTCCTTCCACTTCTATCACAAAGTCTACCACCTCTTGGAAGGATGTTGCTGTTGCCGCTATCTGTAAGGCTGAAATCCGCAATTCTGACCTCAACCCCTTCAAAAACGGCGGATCCGTTCTTGTGGACTGAAACAAAGTTGGGTGGCATACCTTGATAAGGCACGAAACTTAGCCTCATATGCGTTAACCGTCATCCTACCTTGCTCGAGACTCAAGAACTCATCCCTTTTTCTATCTCTCAAGGTCCTTGGGATATACTTCTCCATAAACAGGGTAGAGAATGATTCCCAAGTCATGGGTGGTGCCTCTGTTGGTTGACACTCAACATGTGACCGCCACCACATTTTGGCGTTCCCTTGAAACTGATAGCTCACGAACTCAACACCAAACCGTTCTACTATACCCATCTTGTGTAGTAGCTCATGACAATCAACCAGAAAATTGTAGGCATCCTCTGATTCTGCGCCCTTAAAGACTGGAGGTTTCAATTTCAAGAACTTACTGAAAAGTTCATGCTGATCATTTGTCATAATAGGCCCAGTAGTCAAACGTGGAAATGTGCCTATTCCCAATGTTGCGTCCATGCGGGGAGCCATAGTAGCTGCATGTCGTATCTCTGAAACCGGAGGTGTTGGTGCAGAAACCCCCTGGAGGTGCCTGACCCTGATCAGATAACCCGCTAAGATAAGCAAGTACCTGGTTGATCATCTCTGGGGTAGGTTGGGGTGGCATTTCCTCATTCTGCCCTTGTTCAGTTTCCCCTTCCTCACCCTCTCTAACTACCTCCTCAGTCGGTGGAGGAGTCACCGCCCTAGTATCAGATGGGCTAGGGGCTCGTCCTCTCCCTCTAGAGGACGTCCTCCCACTACCTCTCCCACGGCTTCTTGCCGTTGTTTTTCCTCGCGCCACAGCCCAGTGGCTGGCTCAGATGTTTCTTGTTGTGCCGTTGTTGTGCTGGTTGCGGTCGTTGCTCTAGTTCTAACCATCTGCGAAATAGAATGAAGATGGTCAGATACCAATTTGTATCACCTAGATACCAATGGACTAAAGTAGTAGCACGAAAGAAGAAGATGAAGAACGGAATTTTCCTAAAGTCTTGTAGCCTCTCAAAGAAAAGTAAAGGTGTCCCCCTACCGTTCCTTAAGACTCTACTAGACCTGTTCTTGTGTGATGAGACCAACGAACCTAATGCTCTGATACCAAGTTTGTCACGACCCAAAACGGGGACGCGACTGGCACCCACATTCACCCTCCTATGTGAGCGAACCAACCCATCTAAACCTTAACATTTTAATACAATATCATCAAAAGTAATGCGGAAGACTTAAACTCATTAATAAAAACAATTCAAAACTATTATTATTATCCCCAAAATCTGGATGTCATCATCACAAGAACATCTATCTCAAATTGCTAAACTAAAACTGTCTAAGAAGTTAAAACAATAAAAGTTAGTCCATGCCGGAAGTTCAAGGCATCAAGACTTGAAGAAGAAAACCCAGTCCAAGCTAGACGCGTTAGCTCACCCTGAATTTCTGAAGGTAGTGAAGACTGGCTAGATCTACTGTTGAGTTGAAGTTGACGGAACGTTTGCTGCATTACACAAATAACAAGAAGAAAACATGAAGTAGGGGGTCAGTACAACCACACGTACTGAGTAGATATCATCGGCTAACTCAAAATAGGGAACAGTATATATCAATAATAATGTAAATCAACTACAATACTCAACATGTAGCAATAACAATATTAATTCATCAATAAATACAACCGAGTTCACACATGAGGACTCAAGCCTCATTACCATACTCATTTGGGAATTAAGTTCATTAGATTGAGTATATTCATTATCTTTCAAGATTCATTATCTTTCTTCCTCTTGTGTCGGTACGTGACACTTCGCTCCTCTAATTCTATCCTGGTGCCCGGAACGTGGCACTCTGATCCTCATATTCTATCCTGGTGTCGGAACGTGACACTCCTATCCTCATATTCACTCTATCCTGGTACCGGAACGTGGCACCCGATCCATATTCTATCCTTGTGTCGGAACGTGACACTCCGATCCTCATATTCATTCTATCCTGGTACCGGAACGTGGCACCCGATCCTCATATTCATTCTATTCTGGTGTCGGAACGTGACACTCCGATCCTCATATTCATTCTATCCTGGTACCGGAATGTGGCACCCGATCCCCTAATTCATCAAGCCTTCTTTTACACTAAGGCATCATCATTCTCATTATATAATTTATCAAGCCTTCTTTCATACTAAGGCATCATCAATCTTATTATATAATATATCAAGCGAATTAGGGTTCTTTCAAGATTTGGGATTCAATAGCTTCATCATGCTTTGTTTCATCAAAAAACACAATTTCATAATCATAATCATGCAAGCATACAACTTAAGCACATAGCAGGGTTTTACAATACTATCAACACATAATATTCACTATTAAGAGTTCACTACGAATATCGTAATATAACCATAACCTACCTCCACCGAAGACTAGTGATCAAGCAAGAATTCCAAAGCTTTGATATCCTCTTCCCTTGTTCGACTCTCTCTCTCAATCTGTTCTTTCTCTTTTGTTTTCTTTATCCAAACCCTCCTTCTTTTTACCCTAATTAAAATATAATTAAGACTAAAAGAGGACAATAAAACCCACTAATTAACTTAAGGTTATCTCTCTTAACCCCCAAGTAATTAGACTTATTAATATTAACCCTCAATCTTTATAATTAAGGAAAGAATAGTCCAAAACGACCCTTAAAACGTGTAGAGGAATCCTATTCTGACTGGGATCTGCGTGACCTGTGACGGGCCGTCGTGCCTGCGACGGTCCATCACGGTGGTTGTCGCAACCTCCCCAAATTCCTGGTGGGCTGTGACGGTCCGTCCTGCACCTCCGTCCTGACGGTCAGAAACTCGTTTCTTGAACCAAATTCTCAAAAGTTGAAGTGTTTTGCAACGGAAACTCACGACGGTTCGTCGTGGATGTGACGACACGTCCTGCAGGTCCGTCACAATTTACAGAGAGTCGATTTTAATATCCAAATTGAAGAATTCTAAGTGTCATGGAACGAAAACTCCTCGACGGGCCGTCGTGACCACGACGGTCCGTCATGACACCCGTCGTCCCAGCCAGTTTTCCCAGAATTACAATCTGCTGCTTAAAACGACTAAACAGGTCGTTACAATAGCCTCTAGCTGACTAGAAATATTTGAAAAGGCCCCAACTAAGTCTAGCAAAAACTGAAACTAAAAGACAAAAATACTAGAAATAACTCATGAATATAGTCCTCGAAGAATAAGGACAAACCACTGATTCATCTGAACTAGAGATCGCAAATGGACCTATGTCTTATTTGGATGCGGAGAACCTGAACCTACATCATGAGAAGATGTAGCGCACATATGCAACAGTACATAAAAGGTACTGAGCATGTAGGATAGAGTAAAGCTGAAATAATACATAACTTAACAAGCATAAAAGGAAATATAATATTCTGAACATGATATACTAAATTCTAAGCTAACTAGATGCAATGACCAAATTTATAACAAGCTGATACTGAAACTAACTGAACTGTAAATATGATCACTGCAATAGAGTCCTTCTTAACCGTCAGAGCTACTAATAATTGATACTAAAACCACATGATCTAAATGTGGAGTCCAATGTATACGCCCCATGTAAAGGACCTAATATACCCTACTAGAGGAAAAAAGGAATGCTGACGTAATCACTAAATTGATGCCCTCAAAGGGGACTTAGAACCTATTTAGCTAGTAGTTTTAGGACTATTTGGTACGTTGAACCTTAGTCAAACTTGTTATTATACTAGACCCAAGGAATTAAGTGATAAACAAAATATGACTGAATTTTTGTAAATACTGGATAACTTAAAACTTAACATGGAAACTTAGAATAGCGTGTGTAATTCAAAAACTAAAGAAATACAAAGGTAGAATTCTGAAATTCATGCAATAATCTGTATAATAATATGGTAATCTTACTTGGAAAATATAAAAAACTAATTCATCATAATTTGCTGAAGTTCTAGAAACCCTATGTCTAATTATGATAAGGGAATCAAGATTATTATTGAAAACGAAGGACCCAATGGGTGATAGGAACCCACTAGTGAAATCTCACATATCTGTTAATGAAATCCACAGAGAAATCTTTATCTATCATATAATATGTTATAGAAAACCTAATTCATTTTGTGCTAAAGGTTATAACAATTTTAAGTTTACCCTATTAGCAATTCCCCTTAACTATCGGCTAAACGTCAATTATGGTCAAACCTACAAACTGTAGATCAAACAATGGTCCGTGCTGGTCATCCATAGTTCATGTCAGACGCTGGGTAACTTGAGTCTCAATTCACGGACACAGACAATGGACAATAGTTTGACTTACAGACCGTTGGTCTGTCAGTGGATTGACACTTCGTCAATTATTCTATGCTATGTTTTGGAAGAGCTTCAATTGCAAACGATGGATGCACAATATAAGTCGTAGATCAGACTATGGTCTGTCAATAGTGACCATCGATTGAATTTGTAGATTTTTGAAAAATAAATTTTTGATCTGTTTTGGATAGGGGGTGTTACAGGTTTCAAGAGAATCATGTGCTACAGATTGCGATGAGGAGGGACAATAAAATTTTGAACAAAAAGAACTTGCAGAAGATTGATGCTTTGAACATAAATATGATGGAGAGCACATGATGATTATGGGCAAGTCTTTTTACAAACATAATCAATTTTATTTTTGTTATATTTGATGAAATAAACAACAAAAATGCTCATCATTAAAATGTTTCCAAATGATGAACATGTTTCTACTATTTCATAAGCTAAATTTGGACTTCAGGTCCCTTTATTGAAAAAAACCCAAAAGGGACAATATATACATAAAAAAAGTGGGTTCTAGTCGGCCCCAAAGTGACCTGACCACACATTTTAATAAAAGTCCCCTTTTGTAAGGTTTCTACAAATGCTCTTTCAACTTCCTTTTTCACTTCTCCCTTCTTCCTTTCTCATTCCGCCTCCTTCTAGGCATGAAAATGTACTTCTCCATGGAATAAACATTCTTCATCAAGCATTTGTGACCTGCTATTCTCATAAGCTTTCAAAGGTTTGTCCGCCCTATTTTTGAATTGTGTTTCCTCTCCTGCCAGCTGATTGTGACTGTTATAGGCGTACTTTTCGGTTGGAATTTGGAGATCTTGTCGAACTTGATAGTTATTAGTGGCCTTCCTTTTTAGCTTTTAAAATTTGTATAAGTGATTTACCCTTCTCACTTGCTTCCTCTTTTCTATTCTTCTCATTTAACTATGATTCTTGTTGTAGATGAAGCCGAATACGAGAAAAGGACTTTTCATCCATCAGATTCCTTGTTGAGTGCTTCAAAAATATCAGATTTGGTCCCTTTACTCTCACTTTTACTCATCTCTGTATCCCATTTTGCTTGCTGACATAGCTTATTCCTAGGAGTAGTTCTTTGACAACACTTCTGCTCCAGTTAATTACAGAATATAACTTGTTTATATAGCTGTGTCGTCATTGTAACTAAGCATGCTACCCATTGTTGTATATTTTCATTCTTCTTGATTTTATACGAACTGAAGGATTTATTGCTTGCACATATCAAGAATCACTCTTTCCAGACTTGGTAATTGATTAAATCTTAAGAATAACTATTTTCTTTCTTTGTGATTTTTATATTTTCTACAAAGTCTGCTAGCCAATTTGTCTCTCTGAAAATATGTTGCACACTACAATGATTTGAGACACCATTTCATGTATGTCTTCTCTTTGTTTAGCAAACTTCCATGGTATTTTCCAATTCATCACAATTATGTCCTTTAAAATCAATAAATCAGTATCCACATGAATAGTATTCATTTTATGACTTATACAATACTTAAAAGCATCCCACACGGCTCTAACCTCTGCCTCCGTGTATGTTGGTTTCCTCCCCTATGCTCTGTGACTCTGCATATATGAGAACTCCTCCTTTATTTCGTATACAAAAACCATAAGCATTCTGACCGGGTTTCCATTACTAGCTCCATCCGTGTTGCAAGTAAACCAACCCTGTATTGGCATTTTCCACCTCACGAGTAGATCATGTATGTTGGACGGATATCTCTGAAGTGTATCCACCATTTCTGACTTATGTTTTGTCATACTTTTGATCCATGGAATTTGATCCTTATTAATTGATGTATTCCCAATTGACACTGATAATACATAGACTTAGAAGTTATGACATTTCCATGTTTGATAGCATTTATTCTCTTCCATAATTCCCATATTATGATTGGACGGACTACCTTTAGTATCTGACCTAATTTATTTGACATCTTGTGCTCCCACCATCTATAAATGATTTGTTTTACATTTCTAGTTACGCTGAGACCTACACAAGAAGAAAAATGCTTCCATAGATTTTGTGTTATGGGAGTTGTTAGTAAAAGATAAGATATGTATCCAAGTGACCCTCCTCACAACAGTAACATTTTGAGACCGCATGTATCCTCAACTTCTTTAAATTATCATATGTGGCTATTCTCCCCTTCCAAACCCTCCATAAGAAAAAACAAATCTTGAGTGGCAAACCCTTTACCCCTATATTTGCTCCATTCATTCACTGGCAATTTTCTTTTCATGTTTTCTCATGAAGATAAAAGCAACTCTTATATTTATTAATCATTTGACCAGAAGTATTTGAATACTCATTTAGCACCTGCATTATTTTGATCGCTAAACTTCTTTCCCATTAGGAAAAAGGATTGTATCATCTACTACGATAAATGATTAATCTCAGGACTCCACTGTGGCAAATAATATCCCTTAAAATATGCATCCCCATGTAAGTTGTTTCTAGGACCTCTGCTGCAATAATTAAAATAGTAGGGGATAGAGGATCTCGCTGCCTCAATCCTCTCGAAGATCTGAAAAAACCATGTTCCCTACCATTAATAAAAACTAAATACCAGTTTTTGGACATAATCCTCCATATCATATCAAAAATCATTTCAGAGAAACACAATCTTCTCATCATTTTGGTTGAGAATATCCATTAAACTCTGTCATATGCCTTTGTTATATCCGGTTTCACATCCACGCTAACATTTTCCCCGTCATATCCATATATCTAATAATATCTTGTGCCTAACAATACATACTCAGTTATACTTATGCACTTCACAAAACCTAACAGGGTTGGAGAAATTATCTTGGGTAAGACCAACAGAATTTTTTCATGAACCACTCGTGAAATCATCTTATTCAGAAAATTAGTAAGACTTATTGGTCATAGGTCTGAGAAGCTTAGTACTGATTGTTTCTTGGGTAGAAATACTAAGTTGGTATGAGTAACAAATGTTGACATCTCCTGCCCATAGAAAAATAAGCTTTTACTAATTTAGTAACATCATCCCCTATGATCTCCAACAACATTTAAAGAAATGCCCTGTAAATCCATCCGGCCCACATGCAATGCTCCCATTCAATGCAAAGACCACTTTATTCACTTCATCCTGATCTAGAAGCCTACTCATTGCCTCATTTTCGTCATCTGATATACTCTTTGGAATCTGGTAATTCTGGACATAGTCCGTTTCCAACATTTCTGCATGAAATTGCCCTCCAGAAAATCCCACAACCACTTGATCAATCTGTTCATTTGTGTGCAACGTAATTTCTTGGTTACTCAATATTTGGCTAATATGCAACTTCTTCAATTTCCCTTTAATATACAAATGAAAAAATATCGTAGTTCTATCCTCATCTTAAAACCATTTAGTCCTAGCCTTTACACTACAAAAATCTTCTTCAACTTGCAAATATTTCTTCAATTCTGCTTCTACTTTGGTCAATTCTGCCTGGTTGCTGGCATGTGGTTGTATTTTCAATTGTATTTCCTGACCTTTATAACATATTCCATGGTGGCAATTTGTTAAAAAACATTTCCATAGGCAGATCTAATTCAAGCCGGCAGTTCTATCTTAACTCTCTTCATTTTAGCATGGAACTCTATAAGAAGGGTTCCCAACAAAGTCCACAATTTGGTTAAATTGTTTGTTTTTTCTCAAAATATTCAAGAATCTAAAGAGTTTTATGAACGTCTCCTCAAATGTAGGGAACAAATCTATAATTCTGATTCACAAGAATACTACCCAGCCTTTTAAAAATATAATCCTCTTCAATTCGTCCATTCCACCATGTGTATTTACTCCCTGATGTTCGCACCTCTGTTAACGCACATGCATTGAAATAGGAAGCAAACTCCAAAGCTTCATTATGAGTGAATGAAAGGCCTCCTAGATTCTATTCCTCATTAAGAGTAACATTGAAATCTCCTCCGACGACACATGGACATTTCTAACTTCATGCTAACTCCTCCTATTTCTCCCATAATTCTAATCTGTCCAAAGAATTACATCTCGCGTACACAGTTGTATGTTAGAAAGTATATTTCCTATTCTTAACTTAATGGTTATTTGTTGGACCGTATCAAGAAAAATGTTACCTTACCAAATTGTCCTCCAAAAAAACCAAATCTTTCCAGAATCGTTCACCCCCGCATGCTCAAAGTCTAATTTCATTTTGTAATCTTCCAAATAAAATAGATTTTGAATAGGTTCCACTATAGATATGAATGAATATATGTGTCTTTTGTTTAGGTCCTTAATTTCTGAAGTGATTTTTGAGTATTAACTGACCTAATTTTGTAGAAGAGATGTTTTTTCAATCATTGATCACTATTAGACGCCCTCTCCCTTCATTTCCTTGTTTGGACATGTAAAGGAATTCTTACTTTGCCTTCCCTTGCTCCACTTTTCAACCTATTTGTATGCCTTGCTAATTTGTTGAATATTGTATTCTAGCTCTTTATCCTCCTCAAGGTCCTTTTTTTCTGCTAAACATCACCATCGTCCTCTATTAAGTCTGGACCTTTCCTTATTATAGATTCTGCCTCATCCCTGTGATTGTCATTCTCCGAGTTTAGATCTTGTTCGAGCACGTCACGTAATTCATAATCAGTACAGTCGTTTTCTTTTTCGTAGTTGTTCTCCTCATTGTTATACTTTGTTGAAACAACTTCATCATAACCCCTTTAAGTCAAATCTCTGCCCCTTTTCCTTCATTGAGAACTGTCCACAATGTCACCTGGTTTTGCTATATTTTCTTTCCAGTATGAATGTACCCTTCAGCCTGCTCATTATCCATTGTGCCATCCTTAAACTTTGTTCTGTTGTCCTTGTTAGGACTCCTTCTAACACCAGGAGTGCCTACATTAGTATCTAAAAAATTCAAATCACCTTTCTCCTCCTTCTTCCTTTTCTCTTGTTTATCTTGTTTCAACAGGTTGTATTTATTTTCAGCAATTATTCCAACCCTGTTCCAAGCCATCTCCGACCATTTCGGTTTGTCTTCTCCCCATTTTTTGTATCTTTTCTATACAAAACCTTCTTCTCTATTGGACTATTCATGTTTCCACTTTTGTTGAGTCTTCCACGGCTTTTCTCCTAGCAATAGGATTCTTTTCTGTTCTGTCGTTTTCCTTCTTTTCAACTTGTCTTGTTTTTTTTGGAAAAGATTCAGGATGCACATTAAAACATTGTTCCTCATTTCGTCGCTGAATCATACATTTCTGACAATACTTTGGCACATAATCGTACTTAATTTTGATACATTTATCCATTAGTCCTCGTTGTTTCTCTTCATTCAAATTTTATTCCATTTTCATAATTCTTTGAGTGGATTTACATCCACCTTAACTTTTCCACAACTTATCCTCGTCTTATTCTTTGTTGCCAAGTTTACCTATAGTTGCTTTCCTACTATTGGTGCAAGTGAAAACACTACTTCTTCCCCAAAATGATTTGGTGGAAGCAATGAAAAAATATCCATGAAATTGTTGTTGTTGTGTCCTCCTCGGTATTTAACACTGGATCCCATTTAAGCGTTCTCATTGGAGAAGACCAGTTATTCTGTGTGATGTAAAAGTTGGGTTATATAGTAGGTTCACATAATCCTCCAATAATGTCTCCCTTATCAAAACATGTCTATTACTGAGAAACCCAATATTTCATTCTCCCTTTAGTTCAGATTGTTTAGGGATCAATTTTTTTGAGATCTTGTATGTCAGTACACCCATATGAAAACTTTCAAATCACTGCATATTCCATATTTTCGTTAACGATCATCCAGTATACTTATTATAATTACCAAATGACTTGTGGTTATCTATGTAGGTTATAGGTTTGAGTGGTAATATCTTAACATGGTTTTTTCAGTCTTAGGGATTACACATATGTTAGTGCTGATGGAGTTACCAGTCAACCTACCTCAGAGGGAGGTTGGCTGCTGGCAGAGGCGGCCATTGGAGCGTCTAAAAGTAGAGTTTCACGGTGTAGGATTACGTTTCCTAGAGAGCATCTATGACCATGTTTCTAGTTTATTTCATCAATTATACCAAATATAATATTTATTTTCACAAATTATGAGCTCTTATCTATCTCGTCATTCAAAGCACAAATCTTCAACAAGTTCTTCTATGTTGAAAATATTTTTGCCCCTCTTCGTCGCAATTTGTATCAAATGAGCTTCTTAAAGTGGAAATACTGAGACCAACTTTAGTATGATCGAGAAACTTCTCATGTTTAGTTAAGATGATTATAACTACATTGCATATATGATAATTGTTAGTGTAAGTTTTTCTCTTATAGAAAAAATATCAGAAAAAATATTTACATTAACAAACAAAGTGAATCAAAGGTTGATGATCAAAACTAAAATAAAGATATCATAATTATTAGTGTTTTTATTTTCTTATTAGAAAAGATAGCAGAAAAATTATAATCAAAAAGATTCTACTGTTCAGTTTAGATGATAAAGAATATAATAAAGATATCATAATTATTAGTGTTATTTTTTTTCTTATTAGAAAAGATAGCAGAAAAAATATGTACATTAACAAACAATGAAGATCAAAGCTATATGGTTAGCCCGTAGCTCGAAATACGTATTAACAAAACACAGTAGAAAAAAAGGTTCTCGTAACACAAAATTCTAAAGAACTCCCAACAATCATAACAAAATTATAGATTTTCAAACACTTCTAACACCCATTGACCTAAAAATTTATGAATGTCGTTTGGATCAATTGAAAGATATCATAAAAATAAAACAAGAAAAACATCAGTATTACTTATCCAACATAGACGCAAATAACTCCATTCTTTAATAGAAAACTGATTTTTTTCTAGCTATAACATCAACCATAAGAAAAGAGGAGTGAAGGTAATGAAAAAAAGAAGAGAATTGGGGGTAACGAAAAAAGAGAGTGTTGAGTGTAAAGAAAATAGAAAGATTTTTCTATTAAGGATTTTTAATAGATGAGTGCAACGGAATAAAGTTATACTTTTTGGTTGGAGAAATCTTTTCTTGGATACAACAATCAGTTACTTATGAATTGCTGACACACACTCAACAATCCTCTCTTTTTTCATAACCCGGCCCCCAATTCTCTCTTCTATGGTTCATGTTATCACTAAACAAAAATTTTCAACTTTCTATTATAGAAGGTAGCGATTTTTGCCCAGGTTGGACTAATGATGCTAATTTTTTTCTTGTTTGGTTTGTATAACATATTTCGATTAATCAAAATGACAATCATGTTTTAGGTCACTGTGTGCTAGAAGTGTTTGAAAATCTATAATTTGTTATGGTTCTTGATATTTCTTCACAATTTTGTGTTAAGAAGACATGTTTTTGTGTTGTGCTTGTCTTACAAGCTTTGACTTTCTTTTTCTGTTTCATGAATATATTTTTCTACAATTTTTTCTAAAAAGGAAAAAATAAAATCAACAATTTTCAGATCTGCATTTTATTTTTGATCATCAAAACTAACCATGAGAATTTTCTTGATTGAAGTGATGTGAGTCTCAAGTAATTCAATTTCAAGAGACTCGTCTAATACAAAGTGCAACGAAGAGGGGCAATAAGATTTTCAACAAAGAAGAACTTGTAGAAGATTGGTGCTTTGAATTTGAATATGAAGGAGAACTCATAATTTTTGACTATGGGCAAGTCCTTTTGCTAAAAAAATAATTTTATTTTTGTTATGATTGATGAAATTAACTAGAAACATGGTTGTTATTTTAGAAAATTTTTTACGATAACCATGTTACTAGTTTATTTTATAAAATATAACAAAAATAATTTGATTTTCTTAGCAAAAGGAGTTGGTCATATTCACAAATCATGAGCTCTCCTTCATCTTTACATTGAAAACACCAGTATTCATCAAGCTCTTCTTTGTTGAAAATCTTTTTGACCCTCTTCGTCGCAATTTGTAGTATTGACTTTCTTGAAAGTGAATTACCAAAGACCGGTTCACTATAATCAAGAAAATTCATATGTTCAGTTCAGATAATACAAACTAAAATGGAGATATGATAATCATTAGTATAATCTTTTTCCTTTTAGAAAAAATAGCAGAAAAATTATATATTAACAAACAAAGAAATCCAAATATAGGTGAATAGACCAGAGATTAAAATACATATTAAACAAACACAACAGATAAACAGGTTTTCTTAACACAAAATTCTAGACAACTCCCAAAATTCATAACAAAATTATAGATTTCAAAAACTTCTATCACCCATTGATCTATAAAATTATGAATATCTTTTGGATCAACCGAAATATATCTAAAAAATAAAATAAGAAAAACATCAGCATTACTTGTCCAACATAGACATAAATATAAAAAGCAGAATGTTTTTCTATCAACAACATAAACCATAGAAAAGAGAATTAGAGGTAATGGAAAAAATAAAAGAGAAGAGAATTAGGGGTAACGAAATAAGACAGAATCGAGTGCAAGGAAAATAGATAGATTTTTCTTTATGCTTTTTTTTGTAGAAGAGTCTAATTGAACAAAGAGATACTTTTTGGATTGAAGGAATATTTTCTTGGATACAACAATCAGTCGCTTATGAATTGTTTACACACACCCAACAATCCTCTCTTTTTTCATTGCACGCCCCCCAATTCTCTCTTTTCTTCTTTACCACCAAATCTCTCTTCTTTGGTTCATGTTATCAGTTAAAAAAATTAACTTGCTATTATACAAGGTAGCGATTTCCTTCTAGGTTAGAATAATTATGCTGATTTTTTTTATTTTGATTTGTATGACATATTTTGATTAATAAAAATATCATTCACGTTTAAGTCAATGGGTTCTAGACCTGTTTTAAAAATTGTAATTTGTTATGATTCTTTATATTACTTCAGAATTTTGTGCAAAGAAATTATGTTTTTCTGTTGTGCTTTCTTAATGAGTATTCTACTCTTTGGGTTAATCATCAAGGTTTAATTTTCTTAGTCTGTATAATGAATATATTTTTCTACTATCTTTCTTAAAGAGAAAAATTTAAACCGACAATTTTCATGTTTACATTTTAATTTTTATCATCTTAACTAACTATGAGAATTTTATTTATTATTGTGTTTGAGTCTTATGTAATTCTGTTTAAAGAGACTCATCTACTACAAAGTACAACGAAGAGGGGCAGTAAGATTTTCAACAAAAAAAAAACTTGTAGAAAATTTTTGCTTTGTATGTAAAGATGGAGGAGAGAGCTCATAATTTGTTACAATGGGCAAGTCATTTTACTAAAAAAATTAATTTTGTTTTTGTTATAATTGATGAAATAAACTAGAAACATGGTTGTCATTTTAGAAATATTTTTATAATAACTATGTTACTAGTTTATTTCATCAAATATACCAACTATAAATTGATTTTCATAGCAAAAGGACTTGCTCATAGTGACAAATCATGAACTCTCCTCTATCTTTACATTGAAAACACAAACCTTCAGCAAGTTTTTCTTTGTTGAAAATCTTTTTGATTCTTTTCATCGCAATTCGTAGTAATGAGTTTCTTTAAATTGAATTACCAAAGGTGAGTTCAACATAATCAAGAAAAAATCCTTATGTTAAATTCAGATGATAAAAATTAAAATGCAGATATGATAATTATTAGTGTAATTTTTTCCTTTTAGAAAAAATAGCATAACAATATATACATTAACAAACAAAGAAAAACAAAGCTAAATGATTAGATCATAGATTGGAATACATACTAACAAGATACAATAGA
The DNA here is from genome assembly GCA_027705065.1 of Solanum peruvianum. Taxonomy (NCBI): domain Eukaryota; kingdom Viridiplantae; phylum Streptophyta; class Magnoliopsida; order Solanales; family Solanaceae; genus Solanum; species Solanum peruvianum. The sequence goes on along the minus strand of JAKWJD010001758.1, from coordinate 9,431,732 downwards.
AAAATAGGTTCTCTTAATGCAATTTTCAAAAGAACTCCCAACAATCATAACGAAATTATAGATTTTCACTCACTTCTAGCATCCATTGACCTAAGAAATTATGAATGTCGTGTGGATTAACTGAAAGATATCATAAAAAATAAAACAAGAAAAATAAATGTAAAAAATTAAACCAACAATTTTCATATCGACATTTTATATTTGATCATCTTAACTAACCATGAGAATTTTCTTGATTATAGTGATGTGAGTCTGAGTAATTCAATTTCAAGAGACTCATCTAGTGCAAAGTGCAACGAAGAGGGGCAATAAGATTTTCAACAAAGAAGAACTTGTAGAAGATTAGTGCTTTGAATGTAAAGATGGAGAGGAGCTCATGATTTTTGACAATAGGCAAGTACTTTTGCTAAAAAAATATATTTTTTTAATTAATTGATTAAATAAATTAGAAAAATGGTTGTCATTTTAGAAAAAATTTTATGATAACCATGTTACTTGTTTATTTCATCAAATACACCAAATATAAAATTGATCTTCTTAGCAAAAGGACTTTCTCAGACTCACAAATCATAAGCTATCCTTCATCTTTACATTGAAAACACCAATATTCAGCAAGATCTTCTTTATTGAAAAGCTTTTGGACTTTCTTCGTAGCAATTTGTACTAATGACACTCTTTAAATTGAATTAGTAAAGACCAGTTCACTATAATCAAGAAAATTCATATGTTCAGATTAGATGATGTAAACTAAAATGCATATATTTATAATTATTAGGGTAATTATTTTTCCTTTTAGAAAAAATATCAAAAAATATATACATTAACTAATAACGAAATCCAAGCTACATGATTAGCCCGGGAATTGAAATACATATTAACCAAACACAATAGAAAAAGAGGTTCTCCTAACACAAACTTCTAAAGAACTCTCAACAATCATAATAATAATAAAGATTTCAAACACTTGTATTACCCATTTTGTCACGCCTCAAGCTACCCTCGAGACGCGGACACGGAACCTAGGACCACATCTGTCCGAAGCTAACCTTGTTGGCATGATCTTGAACATACTAAAGATAATAAATTATTGCGGAAACTAAATAATAATTTATAATTAAAAGATAAGGAACACCCATGTACTAAATGTAACATAATATGAAATGATGAGTTTAATACAATGAAGTTACTAACTCAACACTAAGCTAAAACTGAATATGTATGAAATAAGACTCTAAAAAATACTGGGACAAGCCCTAGCTAAATCTAGCAAAACCTAAGACTAAATCACTAAAGACTGAAATGAAACACATGACTGTTGTCCTCGTAGAATGGGAACTCACCACTGAATCTGCTGAATTGGAGATCGGAAATCGATCTATTCATGATCTAGATGATGAGAATCTTAACCTACATCACGATAATATGTAGTGCACATATGCGTTAGCAAAGAGGGTTCAAAAATGTGAAAATTATGAATCAAAATAAGTAAGGTCATTGAGGATTGAACGCGTGACCTCACAATGTTAAAAACCATGAAAATAATGAAGTAAAAAGAAATGTGGTGAAGGAGATTCAAACCATTGTATTGGATGGAAAATGTCACCTAAAATAAATTAATAAGAAATAAGAGGATTAGGATTTGAACCCACAAACTCTCAATAAGATTTAAGGAAGAGGTAAAGAAAATAATATAAAATGTGAGGCATGGAAATCGAACCCACGACCTCTAGGAAGTGAAGGAGATTAAAGAAAATGAAAGAAAAAAAATGTGAGGCGTGGTAATCGAACCCACGACCTCTAGGCAATGAAGGAGAGTCAAAGGAAATGAAATAAAAGAGATGTGAGGTGTGGTAATCGAACCCACGACCTCCTAGGCAGATTTAAGGAGAAAAATTAAAAGAAATTAAAGAGGGGTTGTGCAGGTTTGAACCCACAACCCCTCAGCCAAAGGAGAGAAATTTAAAGGCAATGAACACAAAAAGTAAATCGGGTTGTAGGGTTCTATACCACATCCTCTTAGTTCCAATAAGCGAAAAATAAAGATAGAAATTAAGGGGAAAATAAAATGAAGGCATTAGGACTCAAACTTGGGTCCCCAAGCCGTATCTATCAAACAAAAATGAACAAATAAAATGTAAGTGTTGTTCAAGGGATTCGAAAATTGGGTTCCCTTGCCCTAATTCCGTATTGATACATAAGTCATACGTGAAATAAATGTTAAAGAATAATGTTGCCTACTTTGATAGAAATTGAGATCTTGGCATACAAACAAGATGCATAAGTCTTGTACCACATAATCTTAGAAAGATATGAATCACTTAAAAAACTATGATTGAATCCTAATGCATTGTATGTATAGATCCTTAAGTCTAAAATATATTTTAAAAAAAATTAACAAGTGAACCTAAGATGTATGTAATGAAATGATGTAACCCGAGAACGGTTAAGTAAGAGTATAAAAAACACTAAATGGCAAAGTGCATTGGCATATGATGAAATGAATATCATGTAATGAAATGATGAAACCCTAGAAGGGTTACGTAAGAGTATGAAACACAGAAATGGTCAAGTACAATGGCATATGATGAATTGAACATTCACGTAAAAAGGGATGAGTAATTATGAAAAATAAAAGTGCTACTACTAATAAATGTGGTTACAACATGATATGAGGCTAATGTAAAATATGGGAGCACTCCCAAATGAGCCTAAGTAAATGTTACCAAAATGTACTCACCTATGAGAGTGTAAAGTTAATGAAGAGACCAGTCTCTATGTACACTCTAATGAAAGTATTGATATTAACACACTTAACAATAATGATGAGATGAGAAATCATCTAGTTAGCTATGATGTTCTCATACTAGAAGCCAACTTCCATGATGTATGAGTTGAATGTAATGGAACTTTATACTGAGCACCGATAAACTAGCTATGAGCGGTGATGCCTTCTTTCGGGAAGGGCGGAGGTTCACGTAACTCTCATGAGATGAGATTGTCTGGCATGCCAGGTATGGGTCTTCTATATCTCCTAGTCTTCGAATCTATACTGCCAATATAGGGATCTGGCGGGGTTCAATTCCCATGTACGCTAGCATGTTTTGGGTCACTTTGGCCGGTGATTCCACCTCTTTTCAGTGTGGGGTTTCATGACACTGGATTTCATGATGCTCACATGATCTATGTCGGTTAAATTTAAAGTTCCCAATAAATGAATGAATGAGGCTAGACTCAAATGATGCACATAACGAAATGAATGGTACCAAAGGTGTTAGGGAGTTAGACTCAAGCAATGACATTAGTTCATTCTTGGTCATTACACAGCGAATTCAATGTAAGTCTTAAACTACATCCAAGGTATAGCTTGTGTTCACACTAGCCTATGAACGAAATGAAATGAAGAATGTATGAATGAATGAATTAGATGGTGTTATGTGTACGTTGTTGTGTGCTATGTGCAAAATGTTAAGTATGATGGTGCATGTTACTCTCATGGCATAACTTTACTAATAAAATTTTTTAACGTTCACTCACTTTCCTCATCACAATTTGGCAAGTCCATTGACTTGACCTGCTATAATCATGTTTCTAGGAAAGAGTTATTCTTACTCATGCATGTCTGTGGTGTGTGCTTAAATAAACACATACTTAGTACAAGTGTGTACTAATCCAATACAACTCTAAATTATTCGGTGCATGCAAAGGTGGACGGTAGAGCTACAACATCAAGCTGAAGCATTCCGAACGTCGATTATTCATATGGACTTTGTAGGCCTTTTATGCTTTCGAGGATGCTTGCCCATTTACATTCTAGCTTAGTGGTAGTATTGAGCTAGTGGAGTATGTTCCACTAGCGTTTCTTTACCGTTTTTGTTCAGACATGCTATGGGTGCCATTTTGGCAAGTACATCTTTATCGTTATAATAATATGCGTCTGTCATTTGATGATCGTAATGTTAGATGGTTGATGGTGAACAATTATATAGGTAATAGAATGTTTCATAAGCATGTTAGGAAACAAAAAGTTTCACATTTTCCGCTAAAATTAACGTAGATGAAGTAATGACGTATATAGGATTGTCTATGAGCTTTGAGAGGTAAACGATGCCAGTCTCATTTGGGGTCGAGATTCCGGTCGTGAAAAAGTTTGTATGAGATCCCTAGGTAAAATTACAGAAATAATTAGTTCATTAACTACATTGAGTAGTTTCTATGTCATTGTAGTGAAATGCACCACTATCCTAGATTAGAGACTGCATGATGCGTACGAAAATTTCCCTTCTTCTGATCTTATTGCGTCGTTCCAAATGTTTGACTTCTTAATGTTATGATTTTGTTCAACATCAAATCGTTGTTGTTTACAAAGAATGAACACTAGGAGAGCTATTGGTAAGATGAGAGGAGTAGCAGCTGCTGGGGACAATCAGTTCAACCCTAAGCTCCAGTGGAAGGAGTAGTCATGCCAGTTAACCCTGCTGGGTTGAATAATGTTTAGGTGAGGGAATCTCTATCCCAGATGTCACAGGTCATCAGCATGCAAGCTCAGGACATGACAGTCCAGGTGAACCGATAGAATGTTCAAAGGGAGAACCCACCAGTACGTAGCATGGCTGACAGGCAACGAGAGTTTACAAGGATGAATCCTCCTATTTTCACAGGGTCTAAGACTTCAGAGGATCCCAGGGAGTATCCCCTGAAGTTTGTGAAATTATCCAAGTATGCCACTTCTCTTGTGTCTAACAACAGAAACGAGATAAGTAGATTCTTGACAGGGATTGTTGAGGATCTCGAGTAGGAGTGTAGGGCAGCTATGCTGCATGATAGCATAGATCATTCCAAGCGTATGGTCCATGTCGAGCAAGTGGAGGAAAGCAGGAAGAGGAAGCACACTAGGGCAGGGAACAGGTCAAGGCAAGTTGAGAAGAATTTTTTAAGAAACAATAGTACTGAAATCAGGAATAAGCCCAGGTTTAAGAAGGAACTCTCCCACCAAGGGGAGTCAAGTTCATCCAACGGTTGCTATGATAGAAATTCCGAGTCCAGAGTTAAGAGAAAAAATAAAGTAGATAAACCTCAAGAGAGACCACCTTGAAGGAAGTGTGTAAAACTACATGGAGGATACTATATGATGGGCACTCATGCTTGTTACAGTTGCGTACAATTGTGATAAACTGGATCACATGGTGAAGAATTGTCCACTTAGCAAAAGTTAAGAACAGGGGAAGGAAAGAGTTAGTCTAATGGTCCAAGTGATGAGGCTCCAAGGAGGCAACGATTCTTCTCATTCAAGTCTAGGGGTGTAGGGGAAGTCACCTTTGGTGAAGTCTTGGGTGAGTAGCCTTAATTAGTCCTTCAGGTATTTGACTGTATATGGTGTGTATGCACTAGTATTGAGGTAAATATGTTTTGGGTCATCATGTTGGGTTCTGGTTTAATTGACTTACATGTTTACTTTTGTTGTATGCTTTGATGAGACTAGTATCGGAAAGAGTTCCTTAGTTTATTAATGTGAAGCTACTAGTAGGTTTCAAGGATGTGCACCTTCATGTTAAAATGTGAATCATATATTTACCAATGGGGAGTATTGAGTTACCTATGTAGGCATTCATTCTATAGATGTATTACATATTGGTAGTAGAGAGTAGTGTTGTTCGGGGACGAATGTTCCTTGGGGTGATAATGTAACAACCCTAAAAATGGATAAAATAAGAAATGCTTAATGTGTCAAGAAGGCCTATGATTAGACCAGGGTTCACACAGATTGATGCACGTAAAACCAAACCACAGAACCCTTTCTAAAGCCAAGCAACAAAACTTGGGGAGTTACTTGAGCTTGGAAAGGTTGGGTCCAACCATGTAGGGCTCTCGAATACAAAGATTTACTTGAAGGAGTCTTTACCGGATTTAAAAAGGGAAAATCTTAGGTTTGGAGGGTCTATGGGTAAAATGGTCTTTTTCCAGGCTAAGGGTAGTATCGTAATTACCCTAAATATATAATTAATTATTTAATTAATAAGGTGGAGGGTTATTTTTGGGAGAGAGGCCGAAATTAGGCTCTTGAAGTGAAGTCTTGCTCCACCCAGGTTCGAACCTAGGTGGAACCAATGTTTTAAAGTGTTTTTATTTAATATATTGAATTTATATAATTAATTAATTCTTATTATTCATTATATGATTTAAAATAAAATAAAAATCAGATTTTTATTTAATAAACAAAACCTTATTGACTAAGTCCTAAAACTAGACTCCTAAGCCTCCTACAACTCCCACTCTCTCACGTTTATCTCTCCACTGTCACGCTCAATCTCTCTTATGATTTCTCACGTATTTTCACTGCAAAAATACGACAAAATTCATAAAAATAAACCATGTTCTTCACATTTGAAGTACTCACACGAAATCATAAGAAAACAAACATTAATCTCATACTAGGCTAAGCGAGGTTGTCATTCGAGTGGAGTTGTTATTGAGGAGGCTTAGACGTATTCTTGCGTGAAATTATTGGGCAGCAAGTCAGCAGTTTAACGTCAAAAAGGTATGGGTTCTCTTCTCTCTGTGTCCCTTTCCCAAGTGACCCCTTAAGGTTCAGAATATGCATTCCGAAAACTAGGTTTGTTCCCCATTGCATGTCCATGTTACTAGGTCCCATTGAATCATAGGTTGGTTATGTTTGCTAGTAGGAAAATAGGGATGAAACTTGTTTTCGTGATGATTATGTGTTTCTATGTATGTTTGGAATTATGTGACTTATGTTGATGTTTCCAAAAATGTAACAACCTGTGTATGTGTGTGTTGCCGTGGCTATTGTTCATGGTTTAGGACTTGAAATGGCATGATAGTTCTTTATATTTCATGTACACATGTTAATGTAAATGTGATGTTCAGATGAGCTGAAATGCGGCTGATTTGAGGGATAATGTCTTGGCTTAACGAATACATGAAGACTCACCTAAAACGTTCTAAATGCACTACGAAATTCCCCTAAGAACTAAGGTGTAACTTGATGAAAGGATGCTCAAAAATTAAAAGAAAATTTCCATCTTCTATTGATGAATTTTGGTCAGCAAAGAGGGTTAAATTTTTTTGAAAAAAATGAATTAAAACAAGTGAAGTCATGGAGGATTGAACCCGTGACCTCACCATGTTAAAAACCATGAAAATAAGAAGTAAATAGAAATGTGGTGAAGGGTATTCGAACCATGGTATTGGATGGAATATGTAACTTAAAAGGAAAAATAACAAATGAGAGGAGTGGGATTCCAACCAACCACCTCTTAATCAGATTTAAGGAAGAGTAAAAGAAAAAAAATGTGAGGCATCGGAATCAATCCCACGAAAATATATGATGTAGTTTATCATATTAAAAAATAGTCATAGACTAAACAAAAAATAAATTAATAATTTTTTAGTACTTTTAAAAAATTTAATGAATAAATAAATTATTTAATGAAAAGAATGAAGAAATTTTTTTTCCCTTAGTCACATTAATAATATTAAAAATAAAAAGTGTAATTTATTTAACTTCTCTTAATTATTGAAAATGAGAAACATAAAATAAAGTGATGTGACATTTATCTTCTATTTATTGACCTTCTTTCTTATTTAAATTAATTAATTTTTGTAAAAGTAAATTACTTAATTATTTAAAAATAATTTTTATTAATAGAAGAACATTTACAATAAAAATTTTCACATACTACTTTATTAGGAGTAAATAATAATCATCCATAACTCACATCTAATTTCCAATCCTAATAGATTAATTTTTCACTTTTTTTTTGACCTTCTTCTGTTTATAATTTTAGAATAACATTTTAAAAAAATATTTTAAGTCATTTTCTCTTTATTATTACTTAAAACCAATATATCTATTCCATATAAAATGAGAATGTTAGAAATAAATAAGATGATGTGGTACATTTCTATCACCTCCGATCACATTTATCTTTTCTCTAAATTATTTAGCATGTTTTTTATTTTTCTTCACCAGTGTGATATTGTAAAATATATTTTCAAAATTTCGTCTTCAAATAATTACTTAATAGTATTATTTTGCATAATTAACATTCTTTTATATATGTAACTTTATTTTTAATTGTTAATTTTTAATTATAATATTTATGATTTCAAAACCTTTCATGTAGATAACCCCCTAAAGTAATTAATGTGCAAGTTATAGAATTTTTCTTATCTTACTTAGTTGCTACAAGTAACAATTTTAAAGAGATTTTCTATAGAGTTTTGTATTTTATTAGTATTTTTATATATATTATAAATTTATAAGTGTTTATTAACAGTTTGGTATATTGTAAAAGTTGTTTTTTTTTCGTTCTGTAATAATAATATTCTGTTGCTATTTTTTATATATATTGAATGTTTGTTTTTCATATTAGATTCATGTTAAATTAAAAAAATTAAGTAGAGTATATTGTTAGTTGAATAATGAAAATATAATACTCCTATTGAATTTCTTATGTAGTGTTGACATGATTTCTCAATATACCGAAGATGATTTTCACCAAAATAAAAGTCAACCTTTTATTATTTTACAAGCAATAGATTCTAAAATATGTAATTATTTTAGATAAATAATATGATAAGCATGACTTGAAATTAGTTGTATATTTCCACTCTAAGAATTTCATTCTCTCACACACACACAAACACACACACATATATATATGATATGTTTTCTAATTTATTAAATTATTGGTTATTAATTTATTAAGAGTAACTTTTTTCATTGATATTTTTTTATGAACACTGTATAATTTAATTCCCTCCTAAAATATAATTTAGAATTTCCTACAGCCGCATAAACAAAAAGAAAATTTTCAGGAAATTATTTTTCTTTCTTTACATGTTTCTAAAGATAACATACCAAATAGATTATACAAAAATCAACTATATTTAAAATTCTAAAAGCATAGATAGTGAACGACAAGTTGAAAAATATAATTTATTGGGTTTAATGATAATAATATTTTACTCGATATATTTAAAAAAAAAAAATTATTCATAAATCTAATAATGTCCGCTCGAAGCGCGGATATGTTAACTAGTTCTTGCCTAAATCAAGAGGTTATGGTTTAAAAACCTCACAATCTCTTTGATTTTTCCTTTAATATTCGCTGTGATAGGGAGGTTGTGGGTTCGAACCCACACAACCCCCTTAGTTATTTATTTTTTTAATTTCGCTCATGCTCGCTGAGATAGGGAGGTTGTGGGTTCAAAACCCCACAACCTCTCTATCTTTATTTTATTTAAACTGGGCGAGTGGCAGTGAGGTTGTGCGATCGAACCCCCACAGTCTCACTTTATTTCCTAATTTATTTCGCTCCTTCCTTCAGCCTTGAGGTCGTGGGTTCGATTCCCTCTTCTCGCGTTTTCTTTTCCTTCGCGTGTACCTGGAGGTAGTCGGTTCGAATCCCGTGCCTCCCATTTATTTGCTTCATTAATTTTCTCCTCCTTCTCCCTAGAGATCACGAGTTCAATCCCCCCCGTCCCATTCTTTTTTGTCTTTGAGGCGAGATCAGTAGCTAAGGGGGCTTGATTCCCTTTAGCCCCCTTCCCTTTTTTAAGACATCTCAACATGTGATGTCTTGGTTTCAATCCCCATTGACCTCAGTTATTCAATTTTCCCTTTTAAAAACAAGATTTCAACCTTATTATAGAGTACCCAAATCTGAAAAATTCTTGTCATTATTCAACTCATTTATAGTCACATTTTTCACAAGTTTAATTTGATAAAAGATGGTTATTTCAATAAACTATATTTCATGGTAATGAACATCACATTGTACACATATTGCACCCATAAAATACACAAGAAATATATGATTTATACAACCCCAAGATAGTGGCCAAAGCCACTGCCCACGTGCACACACACACACCAACATTTCGATCACACTTTGAATATCGTTTTCATAATTTCCCTCACATAAACATGTTCACTATTAATATAAATACATCATTCATGCCTAAATCTAGCAGCACAACATAGCGATCCTACGAATTCGTTTGGAAACTAAGGATAAGGACATACAAAGGGGAAAAACCTTAGTTTTCAAGACCTTCAGAATCGTTCGAAGGAAAATACTCTTGGAGAAAGAATTCGAGGAGAAAAACCCATACCTTCTGATTTTGTTCAAGTGTGAAACTGCTACCCAAAAACTCATCCAAACCACGCCCAATTCTACTCAACGTACACACCACTCGATGAACAACCTCCCTTTGCCTTGACGTTTTTGATTACCTTGCTTTTCTTAAAACTTTCCGTGTGTTTTTCAAGTGTGAAAAACAATTATTATCAAACTGTTCTTGAGATTTCTTGTTAGTCAGAGCGTGAGACAATGAGAGTTGAAAGACGTGGAAGAGTGTTGAGAAACGTAAGGGAGAGATTTATTAGGATTAGGACACCAAATCGAAGACTTAGTCAAAATAGTATTTAATTAAATTAATACAAATCTGATTTATTTTAATTAATACATTAAAGAACCACTATGCCCTTAATATTTCAAACTTTTAGAATAATAATTAAATCACGTTAAGTATTTATCCATTCGATTTTTTAGGGTTGTTACATTATCCCCCCATTAGGAATATTCGTCCCAAAATGACACTACCACTACACATCGTAATGCAAATAAGATCATACCATAATCGCTATGCATAGTCAACCAATAGCAACAAAATACGATGAGATAAGGAAACATAAGCTTAAGAGTAGGAAGACTAACTTCAAGTGCTGAAAAGATGAGGATAACGGGATCTCTTGTCGTCCTCAGCCTCCAACGTAGCACCCTTAACAAGATGATTCCTCCACTATACCTTCACAGTTGCAATCTCCTTGTTCCACAGCCGCTTGACCTATTGTCTAAGATCTCAACAAGTACCTCCTCATAGGACAAGTCTTCACCAACCCCCAAAACTTCAATAGGTAGGATTGATGTTGGATCACCTAGGCACTTCTTCAACATAAAGACATGAAAGACTAGATGATCAAAAGCTAGCTCCGCAAGCAATGCTAACTCGTACACCACCTCACCCACACGCTGTAGGATCTCATATGGCCCCACATACCTCGGGCTCAACTTCTCTTTTCTACCAAAACTCATCACCCTTTCATAGACGATATCTTCAAGTAAACCCGCTCACCAACATTAAATTCTAAGGGTCGCTTTCTCTTGTCTGCATATGATTTCTGTCGGTTGTTAGCATTATCCAACCTATCTTTAATCACTCTAACTTTCTCCAAGGCCTCATGAATGATCTATGGACCCAAAATGGATGAATCTTCAACCTCAAACCACCCAAGTAGAGATCTACACCTCCTACCATACAATGTCTCAAAAGGTGTCATCCCAATGCTGGAGTGATAGCTATTATTATACGAGAACTCTATCAAAGGCAGATGGTCATCCCAATTACCTCTGAAGTCAATCACACACCCTCTCAATATGTCCTCCAATGTCTGAATGATGCACTCTGCCTGCCCATCTGTCTATGGATGAAAGGCAGTGCTAAGTTTTACCTGCGTGCCCAAGCTTTTCTGGAAAGATCTCTAGAAATGTGGAGTAAACTGACCTCCTCTATCAGAAATGATAGACAAAGCAATCCCATGCCAACTCACAATCTCATCAATGTATAGTCTCACATAATCCTCGGCTCTGTAAGTAGACTTCAAAGGGATAAAGTGAGCACACTTAGTCAATTTGTCCACCATAACCCATATGGAGTCACGCTGCCTCCTAGTCCTCGGAAGACCAACCACGAAGTCCATATGAATGGCCTCTCACTTACAAGTCGAAACCTCAATAATCATAGTAAGACCACAAAGCCAAAGATGCTCTGCCTTAATTTGCTGACAATTGGGACACTTAGCCACATATTCTGCAATGTGTGGAACCTGGATGTATGGAATATCTGGAACCATAGGCCTCTGCCACAATCCTGGTCTGCCAATCATCCATATTTGGTAGACACAACCTGTCTTGGTATCTAAGTATGCCCTCACCTCCCAAAGCGAAAGACTCATTCATTTTTAACAGCACTGAGTCCTTCAGATCCCTAAACACAAGAGCAAGATGCTGACCCTTCTTGACTTCAACTACCAAGGATGATTCAGAACTACGATGAACTGAAACACCCCCACTAGTAGGGTCAAGAAATCGCACACCCAGTCTGGCCAGTCTGTGTACCTCTTTCACCAGGTCCTTCATCTCAACCTTAACGTGGGCAGTGCTTCCTATGCTTATCCTGCTCAAAGCATCAGCGACAACCTTAGCCTTACCTAGATGATTTCAACAAATCTGAGTATTCTCCCTATTCTTTCTGATAAATACTAGGGAAAGTAACATACCTTGATAGCTTAAGAAACTTCAGGGAATACTCCCTGACCATCATAGAGCCTTTTTTAAGGTTGATGAACTCCTCAAACTTGGCCTCCCTCATCTCTCTAGGTAAGAATCTCTCAAGAAATGTTGTCTTGAACTGCTCCCATGTGATTGGCACTCAACCTAACACACGACTATCTTGCCACATCTTGCACCAAGTTTGTTCAACATCCTTGAGCTGGTAGAACGCCAGCTCAGCCTTCTCAATATCAGTGGCCCCCATAGCCACTAGGATCATATGCACCTCATGTACAAACTCTTGAGTATCCTCTGATGTCTTAGCCCCTGTTAATATAGAAGGATTCATCCTCCTAAATTCTCACAGTCTGTCAGCCATGCTTCGAACCAGTGGATTCTTTCTCTGATTATCCTGTTGGTTGACTAGGGCAGTCATATCCTGAGCGTCCATTGGATGGCCTGTGCCATCTTGTCTAGAGATGCTCTCACCTCAGCATCAGTCAACCAAGCTGGGTTAACTGGCATGACCACTCCTTCAGCTGGAGCTTGGGGTGGATTCTGATTACCCCTAGCTGCTGCTCCTCCCCTCCTCGGACCCTTAGTTCTCCAAGTGTTCATTCTCTGAAAACAACAAGGAATGATGTTAGACACGTTCATAACACCAAGAACTCAGACATTAGGAAAAACATAATAATATCAGAAGAAGGGAAATTTTTCCTATGCATCGTGCAGTCTCTAATCCAGGATTGTGGTTCACATAACTACCATGACTTATAAACTACTCAATGTGGTTGATATGAACTCAATATTCTCAAAATTTAACCAAGGGCTCTGATTATTAACTTTTTTACGACCAGATTCTAAACCCCAACCGAGACCGGCGTCGTTAACCTCTTAGAGGTCGCAGTCAAGCCTACATGTGTTATTCATACCTCACCTAGACTAATATAAGCGGAAACTTTGAAACAATTTTAACTTTAACATACTTGGTAAATATTCTTAACATTTCATAATCGTTCATCATCAAGCATCTAAAATTAAAGAGATAAGCAACTGAAACAAATAGTTCATTAAGTATTAATTGTATGATGGCCAAAATGGCACCAATACAAAGTCTGAAGCAAAATAGTAAAGAAACACTAGTGGAACATGATCCACTAGCACAAGTCTAAAAGTACGCTAAAATGTAAAACAGTAGCATCCACGAAGGCATGAGGACTTACAAAACTCCGGATGAATACTGACGCCCGGATAGCTATACCTGAACCTGTTGCTCTATCACCCACCTGTTCCTGCACCTAATATAGGATAGATGTATAGGGTTAGTACACACTTGTACTAACTATGGGTACATACAAGCACACTCCAAGTACATGCATGAGAAAGAACAACTCTTCCCTAAAGACATGATTTTTTTTAAGTCAAGTCAGTAGACTTGCCCAATTGAGATTAGGAAAGTTAGTGAACTTTCCAAATAGTTAGGTAATTCATGCCTTTAGAGCAACAAGAATCATTATAAATATCGTATTACACACAAAACATAACATCTTCATATAACACATATCATAGCACATAACATATGACACATAATTTCTTTCATATCATTCATTCATATGCAATGAGACCTTGAAATCATGGACTTGACATTAAGACTTTCCAAAATAAGGGCTCAACACATAGGACCTCAACTAGGGAGTCTTCATTAGCAAAGACAGAGTCTGCTTCCTTCATTCATACATACTTCATTTCATTTGATTCATAGGCTACTGTGAACACAAGCTATACCTAAGATGTAGTTTAAGACTTTCATCGAGTTTGCTATGCAATGATCAGGATTAACCTAATGTCATTACCTTAGTCTAGTTCACCTCTTGGTTATCCTATCCCAACACCTTCGGTATCATTAATTTCTTTATATGCTTCATTTGAGGCTCGCCTCATTCATTCATTGGGAACTTTGACTTTAACTGACATAGATCATGTGAGCATCATGAAATAGTATCTCCCCCACACTGAAAGTAAATTAAATCACCAGCCAAAGTGACTCAATAACATGCTAGCGTATATGGGAATTTAACCCCGCCAGATCCCTCTATTGGTAGTATAGGTTCAAAGACTAGGAGATGTATGGAGACGCATACCCTGCAAGCTAGACAACCTCATCTCATAAGAGTTACGTGAACCTTAGCCCTTCCCGAAAGAAGGCATCACCGTTCATAGCTAGACTACTAATGCTTAGTATGAAGTTTCATTACATTCAAACTCAGATTTCATGGAAGCTGGCTTCTAGTATGAGGGTAACATAGCTCATTAGATGATTTATCATCTCATCATTAGCATTGAGTGTATTAAACTCAATACTTTCAATAGAGTGTTCATAGAGAATGGTCTCTTAATAATCTTACACTCTCATTAGTGAGTACGTATTGGTAACATATACATAGGCTCATTTGAGATTGCTCTCATCATATACATTAGCCTCATATCATGTTTTTACCACATTCTTCATTATTATCACCATCGATTTTCATAGTTACTCACCTCTTATCACGTGAATGTTCATTTCTTCATTTCATAGTTCATCTCATCATATCCCAATGCACTTGGCCATTTGTATCTTACACTCATACTTAACCCTCCTAGGGTTCATCATTTCATTACGTAAATCTTAGGTTCACTTAATTTTTAACGTATGTTAGACTTATGTGTCTATACATAGAAGCCATGGGGCTTCATTCACAGTTCGCTAAGTGATTCTTACTTTCCTAAGATAATGTTGTACAAGACTTATGTATCTTGTATATATGCCAAGATCTTTATTTTTAATCTAAGTAAATGGCATTACTCTTTGATATTTTACTCACGTATGACTTGTGCATCAATACAAATGTTTGGGCAAGGGAACCGAAATCTTGAATCACTTGGATATCATTTATTATTTTCATTGATTTTAATTATAGTATTCATAACATTAGAACTCTAAAATAAATCTCAACATTTACATGGAAGTATTAATTTTCTATTTTAATTTTACTCTTAGTTAATCGAAGGGTTGGGGGTTCGAACCCCCACAATCCCTTTCTAAATTTTAATAGCAACTTGTTGTCCATTCTTTCCTAAATCAAGAGGTTGTGGGTTAAAACCCACATAGACTCATTGATTTTTTCTTTAATTTTTGTTGGGATAGGGAGGTTGTGGGTTCGAACCCCCACAACCCCCTTATTTATTTATTTTTTTAATTTCTCTCATGCTTTCACTCTGGGATAGGGAGGCTGTGGGTTCGAACCTCCACAGCCTCTCTATCTTTATTTTATTTAAACTGGCGAGTGTAAGTGAGGTTGTGGGATCAAAGCCCCACAGTCTCACTTCTTTTCCCAATTTATTTCGCTCCTTCCTTTAGCCTTGAGGTCGTGGGTTCGATCCCTCTTCTCGCGTTTTCTTTTCCTCATTTTTCTTTTCCTTCGCGTGTACCTAGAGGTAGTGGGTTCCAATCCCACGCCTCCCATTTATTTTCTTAATTAATTTTCTCCTTCTTCTCCCTACAGATCACGAGTTTGATCCCCCCCCCAAGTCCCATTCTTTTTTTTTCTTTGAGGCGACATCAGTATCTAAGGGATTTGATTCCCTTTAGCCCCATTCCTTTTTTTCTTTTAAGCCATCTCAACATGAGGGGTCTTTGTTTTGATTCCCATTGACCTAACTTATTTAATTTTCCCTTTTAAAAACAATATTTCAACCTTATTATAGAGTACCCAAATCAGGAAAATTATTGTCATTATTGACCTCATTTTTAGTCACATTGTTCATAAGCTTAGTTGGCTAAAAGAAGGTTATTTCAGTCTCCTATTTTTCATGGTAATGAACATCACATTGTACACATATTGCACACATAAGATACACAAGAAATACATGATTTATACAACTCCAAAACAGTGGCCAAAGCCACTTGCCACGTGCACACACACACACCAACTTTTCAATCACACATTGAATATTGTTTTCATAAATTCCCTCACACAAACATGTTCACATTAATATAAATACATCATTCATGTCCAAATCTAGAATCACATCATACCGATCCTATGAATTCATTTGGAAACTAAGGACAAGGAGATACAAAGGGGAATAACCTTAGTGTTCAAGACCTTGAGAATCGTTCGAAGATAAAATACTCTTGGAGAAAGAATTCAAGGGTAGAAACCAATACCTTTTGATTTTGTTCAAGTGTGAAACTGCTGCCCAGAAACTCCTCCAAACCACGGCCAATTCTCCTCAATGTACACACCACTCGACGATTAACATCCCTTTGCCTTGACGTTTTTAATTACCTTGCATTTGTTAAAACTTTTCGTGTGTTTTTCATGTATCAAGAACAATTGTTTTTAAACTTTTCTTGAGCTTTCTTATTATTCAGAGTGTGAGAGAACGACAGTTGAGAGACGTGGAAGAGAGTTGAGAAACGTGAGGGAGAGACTTATTAAAATTAGGAGACTAGATTCAAGACTTAGTAAAAATAGGATTTAATTAAATTAATACAAATTCTCATTTATTTTAATTTATACGTGAAAGGAAATTAATATAAAATCTGATTTATTTTAATTAATACGTGAAAGGACCATTGTCCCCTTAAATTTAATATTTTTAAAATAATAATAAATCACCTAAAGTACTTATCTATTTGATTTTTTTAGGATTGTTACATGTGGAATATTGCATGGGGGAGAATTTGTGATGGACTCTAACACTTGTTACAGTTGTGGCAAACCGGGTCAAATAATGAAGGATTGTCCAAATAGGAGAAGTTAAGAACAAGGGAAGGAGAGAGTTCAACCTAATGGTCCAACTGAAGAGGCTCCAACGAGGAAACAATTCTTCGCACTAAAGTCTTTGGGTGAAGGAAAAGGCACCTCTGGTAAAGTCTCGGGTGCGGTGTTTATGCACTTGTATGAGGTTAATATGTTTTGGGTCATCATGTTGGTTGTTGATTTGTATGACTTACATGTTTACTTGTGTTGTATGCTTTGATGAGACTAGTTTAGGAAAGAGTTCCTTAGTCTATTAATGTTAAGCTCCTAGTAGGTTTGAAGGATGTGCACCTTCATGTTAAAATGTGAATCAGATATTCACCAATGGGGAGTATTGGAATTACCTCTGTAGGCATACATTCTATAGATGTTTTACTTATTGTTAGTAGAGAGTAGTGTCGTTCGGGAACGAATGTTCCTTGGGGGGGGATAATGTAACAACCCTAAAAATGGATATTCTAAGTAATGCTTAATATGTCTAGAATGCCAACGATTAGACCTGGTTCACACGGAATCATGTTTGTAGAACCAGACCTCGGGACCTTGCTACATCCTAGAGAACTAACTTGGGGAGTTAGTTAATATAGGAAAGGTTGGGTCAAACCATGTTGGACTCTCGAATACGAATATTTACTTAAATGAGTCTTATCAGACTTAAACAGGGAAAATGTTAGGTTTGGAGAGTCTAGGGGTAAAATGGTCTTTTTTCAGGCTAACGGTAGAATTGTTATTACCCTAAATATATAATTAATTATTTAATTAATAAGGTGGAGGGGAATTTTTGGGAGAGCAGGCCAAAATTAGACTATTGAAGTGAAGTCTTGCTCCACCTGAGTTCGAACCTAGGTGGAAGCAATGAACTAAATTGTTTTAAATTTATGTTGGTAATTGATGTAACTAATTTATACTTATTATTTATTAGCTTATTTAAAAAAAAAGTAAATAAAAATTTGAATAATCAAATAAAAACCTAATTTGACTAAATCCTAAACTAGACTCCTAATCCTAACAAAAGTCTTCTCTCCAACACTCATCTCTCTCTCTCACACCTCTATCACTCTCATTCATGATTCTCTCTATCAAATAACTTCAAAAACAGTAGGTAAACAAAATATAAGAAAACAAATGAAATCAATCACGTAGGCAAAGAAAAGTTTGTACGGCGAGTTGGTGTTGACTTTGAGGGAATTTAGACGTCATTTTTGGAGATGATTTTGGGCATAAAGTCGAGGTTTTAACGTCATAGAAGTTTTGGGTTTTCTTACTCTTGGTCCCTTTCCCAAGATACCCTTAAGGCTCTGATGAATCTACTCGAACACTAGGGTTGTTCTCGTTCTTGTCGAACTCATTGTCACTAGTATCCCTTTGATCTCAATGTGAAATAGGTTAGAGATCATGTTGTTGGTATGTTTTATTGTAGTTTAAGTATGATGTTTGATTTTCGTGATAGTGTGTTCTTGATTATGTGTTTGGAATTGTAAGCATGTTATGTTATGTAAACCGAAAGTATGTGAAAAATGATATGTTTATATGGCTGAATTTTATGTGCGAATGTTTGTGTAAATCATAAGGTGTAAAAGTGGTGTAATGTTGCTGGATGAAATGGTAATTCTTGGCTGAATATAATCATAAAAATATTAAATCTTAGTGATGTACGAAATGATCCACGAAATGCCTTAAGAATTAATGTATGAATGATGCTAAAAAGAAGCTGAAAATAGTGAACAAATGTCAAGGATTTGGTAGGTTGGGTTAGGCCAAACAAAATAGTACAAAATGCAATGAATAATGAATGTAAATAAATTGTACCACTAAAGATTGAACCCAAGACATCATTACATGAAAGCTACAAAAAAATCAACAAAAGATTAAGACAAGAACGGATTGGAAGAGACTAGAAATTTTCACACTGCTGGAAATTGTAGACTAGACCAACTTTAAAAAAAATGAGCTTCGTATATTTATTTTTTAAAATATAATTTCATTTGGGATTGAAGCCATGAAATCACTAAATAAAATTTTCATAAAAATTTTGTGTGAAAAATGCAAGGAAAAAATAGATGTGGTGAGTGGGCATTGAACCCAGAACCTCTTAAATGTATGAGAGAGTTAGGAGAAAAATAAAGGAGAAAAAAAATGTGGAGAGATGGGATTGAACCTACAACCTCTTGGATAGGTGAGAAAGTTAAGATATAAATTAAAATAAAAATAATGAGCTTGTGGGGGATTGAACCCACAACCTCCTTGACTTAAACAAAAAAGGAGGAGAAAAAGAAAGGAAATATTATGGGGTTGATGGGGATCGAACTAGGTTTCCCTAAATTTGAAAAATACGATTATCAAGTTTAAAATAAGATTATGTGTTTTCCAAAGGATTCGAAATCAGGTTCCCTTGCCCAATTCCATATTGACACATAAGTCATACGTAAGTAAATATTTAATGAATGTTGCCTCTAAAGATCGACATAAATATCTTGGCATATCTACAAGATGCATAAGTCTTGTACCACATAATCTTGGGTAAAAATGAATCACTTAGACAAACTATGAATGAAGCCCCATGGCTTTTATGTATAGACTAATAAGTCTAGCATACATTTAAAAGTAAGTGAACCTAAGATGTATGTGATGAAATGATGTAACCCTAAAAGGGTTAAGTAAGAGTGTTGTAACATTCTGGAAAAATTACATATCTAATGAAGAGCCCAGTAAGTCCGTAAGAATGCATATTGGGGATACATAGGCATTCCAATGCCCAATATTGATGAATACTGGGCATAGTATAGAAAATTAAGTAAGGTGTATTAGCCAATTTCTATAAAGTACCCAAATAAGAAAAATATTGGGCATATTAGAAAATATTGGCTTAAAGGGTGATAGCCAATTTTTTAAGTATTAAGGATCTTCATAAAGGAATGTACCTACTACACATCCAAGTGTGAAGCCTAGTACCATCGCACATGATCATTTAAAATGATCATGTACATTAAAAGTACATAAGGAAATAGTGAGGATCGTTGAGACAATAAGTAAACATTCCCAAATGAACCATAAAGAATAACTAGTCAGGAAAGTACAAATAAACCATGTGCAAGACATGTGAAGAAGCTGCCAAAGAAGGGGACCACCCTAACCGAATTTGGTTACGACAATTATGATGAAAATGTGCACAAGGGACCACTTCATGTGGGGCCTAACCTCCCTACAAATTTTTGACTCTAACTTACTGACCCAAATATCTAACTAACCTAGGAGTAACCGAAATGGACCCACTAGTGCACCCGACAAACTAGGACCAAAATCGAGTTGATACTAACCTAGTACTAGTTAAAGACACAACCTATTACCTAACCTAGGATGGTCCTAAAGGTTAGTTATAGTCCTACAACTAAAAGGTACATTAGTAATTCCCCTAGGTTATCTAACTAATTAATTTAGAAGAATAGTTAATTAATCTAAATGGGATAAAACCAAAACTACAAAGGAAATTTTCAGATTTTGGGTAAGACAAGAAAGGGACAACCTAGTACCTAACCTAGGATGATAAAAAGAGTTAGTTAAGGTCCTAACAACTTAGGAATACTTCATTAAGTATACTAGGATTCTTAATTAATTAATTTAGCAGCTTAATTAATTAATTTAAAGGGTCAATACCGAAATCACAAAGAAGTTTCAAGATTTGGGTTGAGACAAGAAAAAGACAACCTAGTATTTAACCTAGGATAATCCAAAGGTTATTTATGGTTATAAGGACTTACGGGTAATTTAGTAATTATCCCAGGATACTTAATTAATTAATTTATCAGCTTAATTAATTAATTTAAAGGTTCAAAACTGAAATCACAAAGAAGTTTCAAGATTTCGGTTTAGACAAGAAAAAGACAACCTAGTATTTAACCTAGGATGGTCCAAAGGATTAGTTATGGTTATAAAGACTTAAGTGTACTTTAGTAATTACCCTATGTTACTTAATTAATTAAATTATCCATTTAATTAATTAAATTAAAAGGTTCAAACCAAAATTCTTATGCTAACCTAGTATAATGTAAGAAACATCCTAGTACTTAACCTAGGATGGTCCAAAAGGGTTAATTTTGGTTCCAATAACTTAGGGGTACTTTAGTACTTTCCCTAGGTACCTAAATTAATTAAATTAAGGATTTAATTAATTAATATAAAGTCAAAATATTGACCAAAACCATAGTCAACACCAATTTCTAGATTTGACTAAGTGTTATGTTTTCCTATGTTTAATCAACTTAGGAGGGGCTTTTTGGTAATTCAAGATCAGTTCTTAAACCTAAAAATCACGTTCAAACTCATAGGAAAAAAATTGACGCAAAACAGTAAGCAAGCGAGGGAAAGAAAAACAGAAAATTCCATTGATTCTCCTAGGCGATTTCAAGGTTTCTCCAAGTTTTCGTTCAAGATGGTCTTCGTTGATTAAGTTCTACTTAAGGTATGGGTTTCTCCCCTGCACTTCTTTCTCCAAGATAAATTTTTTCGAATTATTCAAAGATCTTGTAAACTGCGTTGTTTCCCGTCATTCTTGTCGAACTCCTTCCCTAGTATCCTTGTTACGATTTTAATGTTAAATAGGTTAGAAATCATGTTATTGTTACGTGGTTCTTGCTTATCTTAATGTGTATTTTTTTTTATTAAATAATGATTGAATGAACCTATAAATGGACTCGTTTGATGCTAAGTGTTATTATGCAAATTAAAAGAATGATATTATGTTATAGATATGTCCAAAAATGTTATGTATGAAGATGTTACAGTATGTTTTGCATACTTGCTGTTAATATGACGTTATGAAGATGTTAAATTCATCAAATGTCAATATGATGCGGTCCATTACGACTTGAAAATGTTACTCTAAAGTCATGAACTAAAATTGGCTTAACAGGGCCACTATGAAATATATCCTTATTGAATTGGCTATCTCGTTCCAATAAAATGGCAAACTATATATTGTCTAAAAGTGATATATGTAAATGGCTATAATATTATGCTAAATAATTAAAAGATTGGTTAATGTACAATGTATAAAAAAATAAACATGTTGCATATGAAAATTGATTTATGCCAACAAATATGGTTATGAAATCTATGCCCAATTGTTTATGCCAATACTAATCATATGCCAATAAAATTGCTAATAATACATTGTCTAAAAGTGATGTTTGTAAATGGATATAATATTATGTTAAATAATTAAAAGATTGGCTAATGTATTGTTGCACATGAAAATTGGCTTGTGCCAACAAATATGGTTGTGAAATCTATGCCCAATTGTTTATGACAATACTAATCGTATGCCAATGAAATGGCTAACAATACATTGTCTAAAAGTGATGTATGTAAATGGCTATAATATTATGTTAAATACTTAAAGATTGGCTAATGTATAATGTATAAAAACTTAAGCATGTTGCACATGAAAATTGGCTTATGCTAACAAATATGGTTATGAAATCTATGCCCATTTTTTTATGCCAATACTAATAGTATGCAAATAAAATGTCCAACGATACATTGTCTAAAACTGATGCATGTAAATGGCTATAATATCATGTTAAATAATTAAAAGATTGGCTAATGGTTCATACATATTATTATAAAGATACGTAACAGGCCAACAAAAATGGTTATGTAGTTAAATATTAAAAGGTTGATGCAAATACTAATCATATGACAACCTTGTGTATTTAGAATATAATATGATAATATAAGCACTTCTAAATTAATCAAATGAAGCCATAATCAAGGGCATAACACACATTGGTACAACTCCCAACATGCTCTAATAGAATGACATAGGAACACATGAAACTCATTGAATGAAGTGTTCATCGTCCATAAACGGTTATATGAAGCTACTACACTAAAGTAAGTAAGTAATGTGAGTTATAACATAATTAAAGGGGTCTAAATTAAGTATGTGACCAGAATGGGGTGTTAAAGGAAGTGAGACAAGTCTTACTTACACCTAAGCTACTATGTTAAAAGAATATTCACGAATAAAGGTGTTAGAATGTGTGAGACTAGTCACATTAACACCAAAGGATGATATGTAAGGACAATTCACATTTCATCAATGTAAAGTAAGGATGATATGTAAGGACAATTCACATTTCATCAATGTAAAATAAGGATGTTATGTAATGACAATTCACATTTCATCAATGTAAAGTAAGGATGACAAGTCATCAATAGAGTTGTAAATCTCAATCTTGAAGTGTAACGACCCAAAACGAGCCACGAGTGGCACCCATACTTATCATCCTAGGTGAGTGAACAAACAATCTAAACCCAAACATTTAGCGGTATATCAATTATGAATAATGCGGAAGATCCAAAACTTATTAACGTAATCAATTAAATAAACTTCTAAAGTTTCATACTTATTATTCCCAAAATCTGGAAGTCATCACATCGAGAAAATCTATCCTCAAATTTCTAAATATAAGAGTATTTAAGAAGATAAAATAAGTAAAAAGATGGTCCATGTCCGAACTTCAAAGATATCAAGACGTGAGTGAGAGAATCCAGTCCGAGCTAGGAATAATAGCTCACCCTGAAATCTAATGTGCTGGAGACTGGCTAGAGTTGAGGGCATGTCGAAGTCGATGGTGAACTTGCTGCACTCCACAAAACAACAAGAAGAAAATACAAGTAGGGGTCAGTACAAGGAACACGTACTGAGTAGGTATCATCGGCCAACTCAAAATAGAAATCAATATATATTAAACAATAGTATAAAACCAACTACAATACTTAACAGGTGACAAGCAACAAACACATGAACCATTGACAACAACACCATATTAGGTACACCCTCAATCACAACATCAAGCACACCTATGAGGACTCATGCCTCCACACCATACTCATTTGGGAAATAGGTTCCTTGAGTTTGAGTATATTAAGTTAATTCCTGATTCCTTTCCTTTAATGTTATTGTGTCAGAACGTGACACTCCGATCCCATATATTATGTCGGAATGTGACACTCTGATCCCATAATACCGTGTCGAAACGTGACACTCCAATCCAATAATACCGTGTCGGAACGTGACACTCTGATCCAATTATCTCATCATTTTTTATTTCATCAAGACTTCTTTATTCAAGGCGTCATCTTTAATAGAGAGGATTCAAGATTAGAAATTCATCATTCTCCTAACTTTAGGCCAACCACCAACCACACAATCAAATACACACAACCACACAATCAAGTATATAGGAGATTTTACAATATCATTCAATACATATCAATTGCCATTTAGAGTTTATCTACCACATAGAAATAAACCATAACCTACCTCCACCGAAGAATCGTGATCAAGCAAGCTACCTCCCCAATGCCTTTGCTTTCCACAATGCCTATGAACCTTTTCAATATGAAGTTTAAGTCACTTGCTTTCTTCTTCGTTCTCTCTCTCTCGCTCGCTCTCCCTTTCTGTTCTTTTTATTTTTCTTCTGCAGATTTTTTTTCTTTTACCCTAATTATCATATAATCCATAATGATAAAAGTTACCCACTATTTATTTCCCTATTATCTTCTTTAACCCCCAAGTAAATCAATTATTAAACATACCCACTAATTTCATAATTATAATCATGAATAGTCCAAAACACCAATTTAAATTTTAGCGGGAATCCGACCTAGGGTGGAGTTACGCAGCTTGTGACGGTCTGTCGTATCTATGACGGTCCGTCCTGCAGGTCCGTCACAAAGTTCAGAGAGTTAAATTCAGTAGTGAGGTTACGTAACTTGTGATGGTCCGTCGTATCTACGACGGTCCGTGCTGCAGTTCCGTCGTGAAGTTAAGAGAGTCGATCCCAGTACCCAAATTTCAGAGTTGAAGTGTTTTGAAACAAAGACCCTCGATGAACTGTCGTGCCTATGACAGTCCTTCTGACCTGTCGTCGAGGGTAATGAGGAGAGCAATAGAAGAAATTACACAAGTATGGGACGACGGAGTCCATCACGGTCCGTCGTGACCATGACGGTCCGTCGCGTGATCCCTCGACCCAGTCAGTTTTTATCAAAAATAATTCTACTGCTCGAACCGACTAAACAGGTTGTTACAATAGATACCAATTTACCCATCGTTCGTCCTCGAATGATCACAAGAAGAAAAGCAAGGGCGAGAAAGAGTACCTGAATCTGTAAAAAGATGTGGATATCTTTCTTGCATATCAGCCTCATTCTCCCAAGTAGACTCTTCAACTTGCCGATTATTCCATTGAACCTTGATAGATGCAATCTTTATTGATCTCAACTTGCGGACCTCTCTATTTAAAATAGCAACAGGCTCCTCCTCATAAGACAAATTCTCATCAAGAAGAACTGAATCCCAACGAATAATGTAGTTTCCATCCCCATGGTATTTTTTCAGCATAGACACATGAAATACCGGGTGCACTCCTGAGAGTCCTGGAGGCAATGCCAATTCATAAGCCACCTCCCCCACGCGCTTCAGAACATCAAATGGACCAATATACCTCGGACTAATCTTACCTCGCTTACCGAACCGCATCACCCCTTTCATGGGTGAAACCTTCAGCAAGACTTGTTCACCCTCCATGAAATCCAAGTCCCTAACCTTTCGATCTGCATATTTTTTCTGCCTGTTCTGAGCTGCTAGAAGCTTATCCTGAATGAATTTTACTTTATCTAACGATTCCCTCAAAAGATCGGTACCCCATGGTCTCACCTCAAATGCATCAAACCAACCAATGGGAGACCTACATCTCCTCCCATATAGTGCCTCAAATGGGGCCATATCAATAATTCAGTGATAGCTATTATTGTATGAAAACTCTGCTAAGGGTAAGAAGATATCCCAATGACCACCAAATTCTATCACACATGCACGAAGAATATCCTCCAACACTTGAATCGTTCGCTCATACTGACCATCGGTCTGAGGGTGAAATGCTGTACTAAGATCCAACCTAGTACCTAATTCAGCATGCAATGTTCTCCAAAATATAGAAGTGAATTGCGTACCTCTATCTGATATGATGGAAAGTGGAACTCCATGCAATCGAAAATTTCTGAGATATAGAGTTTGGCTAACTTCTCTGCATTGTAAGTCACCTTGACCAGAATGAAGTGAGCAGACTTAGTTAATCTGTCAACAATTACCCAAATAGAATCAAACTTAACCAATGTCTTTGGAAGACCAACCACAAAATCCATTGCAATTCTTTCCCATTTCCATTCAGGAATGGGCATTTTCTGAAGTGTTCTTCCGGGCCTCAGGTGTTCATACTTTACCTGCTGACAATTCGGGCATTGGACAACAAAATCAACAATGTCACGCTTCATTCTACTCCACCAAAAATGTTGCTTTAGGTCACGATACATCTTGGTTGCACCAGCATGTATAGAATACCTTGAACTATGAGCCTTTGTAAGAATAGTGTGAATCAAATTATCAACACGGGGCACACATACCCTCCCCTTAATTCTCAAAACGCCTTCCTCATCAATTATTGCCTCTTTAGCCTCTCCTCGTAATACCATATCTCGAATTCTGCTCAGCTTCTCATCAGTAAACTGTTATCCCTTAATCTTGTCAAGTAAAGAAGATCTTGCCTCCTCACCGGCCAAAAATCCTCCCTTCTCTAGTACTTCAAGCCTCATAAAGTCATTAGACAGAGTTTGAACCTCTCTAGCCAATAGGCGTCTATAAACCTGTAAGTGGGCTAGACTTCCCATGCTCCCTGCTTTTCTACTTAAAGCATCTGCCACAACATTAGCTTTTCCTGGGTGATACAAAATAGTAATATCATAGTCCTTCAGTAGTTCCATCCACCTCCTCTTCCTCAAATTCAAATCTTTCTGAGTAAAGACATACTGTAAACTATGATGATCTGTATAGACTTCACACTTGACCCCATATAGATAATGCCTCCATTGCTTCAATGCAAACACAACTGCAGCCAACTCCAAATCATGGGTCGGATAGTTATGTTCATGCACTTTTAATTGCCTCGAAGCATAAACAATTACATTCCTCTCCTGCATTAGCACTGCACCCAAATCAGAATAAGATGCATCACAATAAACAATGAAATTTTTACCTTCCACTGGCAAGGTAAGAATTGGTGCAGTAGTCAACAAGGTCTTGAGGTTCTGGAAGCTTTCTTCACATTTATCCGACCATACAAATCGAACATTCTACTTAGTCAAATTTGTCAGGTGGGAAGCAACAGAAGAAAATCCCTTGACAAATCGACGGTAGTAGCTAGATAAACCAACAAAGCTCCTTACCTCTGTAACATAAGTAGGTCTTACCCAACTCTTCACTGCTTCAATCTTAGAGGATCCACCATCACTCCATCCTTAGAAACCATGTGCCCCAAGAAGGACACTGAATCTAGCCAAAACTCACACTTGGAGAATTTGGCATAAAGCCTTTTCCCCCTCAACAATTCCAATACAATTCTCAAATGCTCCTTATGTTCTTTCCTGCTCTTTGAGTATATCAGTATATCATCAATAAATACAATAACAAAGAGATCCAGATATGTCTTAAAAATCCCGTTCATCAGGCTCATGAAAGCAGCAGGGGCATTCGTAAGCCCAAAGGACATTACTAAGAATTCATAATGCCCATACCTAGTTCGAAAAGCAGTCTTTGGCACATCTGCTGCCCGTATTTTCAATTGATGATAACCAGATCTCAAATTAATTTTTGAGAAGGTACACGCACCTTGTAACTGATCGAACAAATCATCAATGCGAGGAATAGGATACTTGTTCTTAATAGTTACCTTATTCAGTTGCCTGTAGTCTATGAACATCCGAAAAGTTCCATCCTTCTTCTTCACAAATAAAACAGGAGCACCCCAAGGGGATGCACTTGGTCTCATAAAACCTTTACCTAACAACTTCTGAAGTTTGGCCTTTTACTCCCTTAACTTAGCTGGTGCTTAGGGGGTATGGAAATGGGGCGAGTACCCGGCTCCAGATCAATACAAAAATCAATATCCCTATCCGGTGGCATACCAGGAAGGTCTGCAGGAAACACATCCAGAAACTCACGGACTATCGAGACAGACTCAATCGAAGGTACTTGGGAAGTATCATCCCTGAGATGTGCCAAGAAAGCTAAAAAACCCTCACTAACCATTCTCTTAGCACGAAGAAAAGAGATGATATGAACTGGAGTGGGAAAATAGTCACCCTCCCACAGTAGCGGATCCGTCCCAGGCTTGGCCAATGTCACAGTTTTAGCATTACAATCTAAGATTGCAAAATTTGGAGAAAGCCAAGTCATACCAAGAATTACATCGAAATCAACCATCTCTAGAATAATCAAATCTACATGAGTATTGCTCCCCACAAAAGTCACAAGACAAGACCTATACACCGTCTCAACTATCACAGACTCACCCACAGGAGTAGAGACACGAATAGGCATGTCAAGCAAATCCCAATATAAATCAAGACCAGTAGCAAATGAGGAAGATACACATGAAAATGTGGATCTAGGATCAGATAATACAGAAGCCATGCAATCACAGACCAAAAGATTACCTGTGATAACAACATCAGATGTCTCTGTTTCAGACCTCTCGGGGAAAGCATAACAATAGGCTCTATCACATGTCTGCCCGTTGCCCCTACCATGTTGTGCTGCAGTAGCTCCATCTTGCCCGCCACCCCGACTGATTTGATGACCACCATTACCTTGGCCACCACGTCCTCCAGAATGGCGGCCTCTACCATGACCACCTCTACCTCTAACTATTGGGGGTCTGTAAGTCTGTTTTGGACAATATTTCCTAATATGTCCAGTCTCTCGACATCCATAACAATTTCTAGAGTCAAGCATAGGTCTCTGTGAGAATGACAAAGTCTGGTGATAACCTCCAAACTCAGAAAAATGCTGACTGGTCTGTGATCGACCCCCAGCTACAGCCTGCAGTGAAGACTGAATAGGTCGGGCTGGGTAACCTCCTGAACTCTGCCCTCTGGAGTAAGAACCACTAAACTAACCTCCCTTACGGAACTTCTTAGATGTCCACGCCATGGTGAAGTCATCTGGCTTCACCCCCTCTACCTCAATCACAAAATCAACCACTTCCTGAAAGGATTTTGCTGTAGCAGCTACCCGTAAGGCTTGGATCTACAAATCTGACCTCAATCCTTTCACAAAACGGCAATTCCGCTCTTGTTGACTGAAGCAAAGCTGAGTCGCATACCTGGATAGTGCACGAAATTTAGCCTCATAAGTAGCAAGAGACATCCTTCCTTACTCTAGGCTCAGGAACTGATCTCTCCTCCTATCCCTCAAAGTCCGGGGTATATACTTCTCCATAAATAAGCTAGAGAATGATGCCCAAGTCATAGGTGGTGCCTGTGCTTGTTGACACTCAACATACGACTGCCACCATATTTTGGCATTCCCCTGAAACTGATAGGTCACAAACTCAACACCGAATCGCTCTACTATGTCCATCTTATGTAGCAGCTCGTGACAATCAACCAGAAAATCATACGCATCTTCAGATTTAGCACCCTTGAAGACTGGAGGTTTCAACTTTAAGAATTCAATGAAAAGTTCATGCTGATCACTCGTCATTATAGACCCTGTATCAATCAAGGAAATGTGCTTACTTCCAATGAGGCATCCATGCGGGGAGCCACAACAACTGCATGTTGTACTCCGTGAACTTGAGGTGCTGGTGCAGAAAACACTGGAGGTGTCTGGACCTGATCAGTTAACCCGCTAAGATAAGTAAGAACCTTATTAATCATCTCTGGGGTAGGCTGGGGTGGTAATTCCTCATCTTGAACCTGCTCGTTTTCCCCTTCTTAACCCGCTCTCACTACCTTATCAGTCGGTGGATGAGTCAATGCGCTATTACTAGCTGGACCACGTGTCTGTCCTCTACATCTAGTGGGCGTCCTCCTGCGACCTCTACCACGGCCTCTTGCCACTGTTCCTCCTCGAGCTACAGCCCCAATGGTTGGCTCAGACGCACCCTGTTTTGCCGGTGTTAGTGTTGGCACAGTTGTTGCTCAAGTTCTAACCATCTGCGAAATAGAGTGAGGATGTCAGATACCAATTTGTATCACCTAGATACCAATTGAATCCAAGTAATAGCACGAAAGAAAGAAAGAATGGAGTTTTCCTAAAGTCCTATAGCCTCTTAAAGAAAAGTAAGGGCGTCCCCCTACCATTCCTCAAGACTCTACTAGACTCGTTCTTGTGTGATGAGACCAACAAACCTAACGCTCTGATACCAAGTTTGTCACGACCCAAAACGAACCGCGAGTGGCACCCACACTTATCCTCCTAGGTGAACGAACCAAAAATCTAAACCCCAACATTTACCGGTATATCAATTATGAATAGTAAAAATAATGCGGAAGATCAAAAACTTATTAGCGTAATCAATTAAATAAACTTCTAAAGTTTAATACTTATTATTCCCAAAATCTGGAAGTCATCACATCAAGAACATCCATCCTCAAATTTCTAAATCTAAGAGTATTTCAGAAGCTAAAATAAGTAAAAAGATGGTCCATGTGCGAACTTCAAAGACATCAAGACGTGAGGGAGAGAATCCAGTCCGAGCTAGGAATAATAGCTCACCCTGAAATCTGATGTGCTGGAGACTGGCTAGAGTTGAGGGCGATTCGAAGTTGATGGTGCACTTGCTGCACTACACAAAACAACAAGAAGAAAATACAAGTAGGGGTTAGTACAAGGAACACGTATTGATTAGGTATCATCGGAAAACTCAAAATAGAAATCAGTATATATTAAACAATAGTATAAAACCAACTACAATACTTTATAGGTGACAAGCAACAAACACATGAACCATTGACAACAACACCATATTAGGTACACCCTCAATCACAACATCAAGCACACATATGAGGACTCATGCCTCCACACCATACTCATTTGGGAAATAGGTTCCTTGAGTTTGAGTATATTAAGTTAATTCCAGATTCCTTTCCATTAATGTTATTGTGTCGGAACGTGACACTCCGATCCCATATATCGTGTCGGAACGTGACACTCCGATCCCATAATACCATGTTGGAACGTGACACTCCGATCCAATAATACCGTGTTGGAACGTGACACTCCGATCCAATTATCTCATCATTTTTTTATTTCATCAAGCCTTCTTTATTCAAGGCGTCATCTTTAATAGAGAGGATTCAAGATTAGAAACTCAACATTCTCCTAACTTTAGGCCAACCACAAACCACACAATCAAGTACACATAACCATACAATCAAGTACATAGGACATTTTACAATATCATTCGATACATATCAATTGCCATTTAGAGTTTATCTATAACATAGAAATAAACCATAACATACCTCAACCGAAAAATCGTGATCAAGCAAGCTACCTCCCCAATGCCTTTGCTTTCCTCAATGCCTATGAAGCTTTTCAATCTGAAGTTTAAGTCACTTGCTTTCTTCTTCGTTCTCTCTCTCGCGCTCGTTCTCCCTTTCTGTTCTTTTTATTTTTCTTCTGCAGATTCTTTTTCTTTTACCCTAATTATCATATAATCCATTATGATAAAAGTAATCCACTATTTATTCCCTATTATCTTCTTTAACCCCCCAAGTAAATCAATTATTAAACTTACCCCACTAATTTCATAATTATAATCATGAATAGTTCAAAACACCCATTTAAATTTTAGCGGAAATCCGACCCAGGGTGGAGTTACGCAGCTTGTGACGGTCCGTCGTATCTATGACGGTCCGTCGTATCTATGACGGTCCGTCCTGCAGGTCCGTCACAAAGTTCAGAGAGTTAAATTCAGTAGTGAGGTTACGCAACTTGTGACGGTCCGTCGTATCTACGACGGTTCGTGCTGTAGTTTCGTCATGAAGTTCAGAGAGTCGATCCCAGTACACATATTTCAGAGTTGAAGTGTTTTGGAACGAAAACCCTCGACAGACCGTCGTGCCTATGATGGTTCGTCCTACCTATCATCGAGGGTAATAAGGAGAGCAACAGAAGAAATTACACAAGTATGGGACAACGGAGTCCATCACGGTCTGTCGTAACCATGACGGTCCATCGCGTGATCCGTCGACCCAGTCAGTTTTTATAAAAAATAATTCTACTGCTCGAAGCGACTAAAAAGGTTGTTACAAGAAGCAAGCCTCCATAATGCTTGAGTCAACACTAGAAGATAAAGAAGAAATGAACATTCATGTAATGAGGTGAGTAATTATGTTAATATATAATGTTAATGAAAATGGTGACAACATGATAACAGGCTAATGTGAAAGATGAGAGTAATCTCAAACGAGCTTCAGTAAATGTTACCAAAACGTACTCACCTATGAGAGTGTAAAGTTAATGAAGAGACCAGTCTCTATGTACACTCTAATGAAAGTATTGAGACTGATGTATACTTAATACTAATGATGAGATGAGAAATCATCTATTGAGCTATGATGTCCTTATACTAGAAGCCAGCTTCCATGACGCATGAGTTGAATGAAATTGAACTTTATACTGAGCACCGATAGGCTAGCAATTATCGGTGATGCCTTCTTTCGGGAAGGGCGGAGGTTCACGTAACCCTTTTGTGATCAAGTATGCCGTGTCACGTCTAGGGGGTTCTCTCGGGGCGTGACATATACATATTGTCACGTCTAGGGTATACTTTGGGTCATTAAAAACTTGGTATTCAGAGCACAAGGTTTAGAAAAGTCTTAGGATGTCTCATAAGGCACTTCGAGTAGAGTCGTGTACCTGAGTTTCAAGCGCGCCATATTTACGAATAGGTAGCTATAAGATGTTTAAGATTCCACTTCATTAATTACTCTAAAGTCGTGCCATAGATTTTATCTCTATAAAAGTCCTCCTCTCCTAACCTCGATATATGCTTTACAGAATATGTCTCCACGTAGGAATCATGTGACAAAGAATGTTTCTGAAAATGTGAGCCGGGAGGTTCCCCAAGATCCAATCAACCCTTTGGTTTTGAAAGTTTCTAATGATGTGTTTCGAGCCATAATTCATGCATCATCCTATGTTATGATGTCTCAATATAATAGAAAGGTTATGTCTCCCATGAACCCAAATGTGGGTATGACAACAACTAGAGTGAGGGGCTTTACTAGGATGAATTCTCCTAAATTTCTTAACTCTAAAGTTCAGGAAGATTCTCAAGATTTTCATTGACGAGAATGATGGGTGTGACTTTGGTCTAGGAGTAGAGTTGGCCGCTTATCAACTTAAGGGTATTTCTCAAATTTGGTTTGAACAATGGAAGGAAAAGAGCGAGGTTTATGCAGGTCATTTTGATTGGGAGATATTTAGGGTTGTTTTTGTTAATATATGTTCTATAACACCTCGGATCCCAGGAGATGAGACCTACAATTGTAGTCCGCTGTTTGTTTATGGACCCACGATCCATAGGTGGGTTTTCGTCATTGGGGTCCATGATTTAGGAGTCTCTGATTGCACCCGCAACTGACGAGTACGATGTGTTGTTGGACATGCAGACCGTAGGTCTGGTGGTTGGTGAGGGTCGACAGTTATTTGGAAATGAAGGATGTCGGGTCAACTTCAAATGGTCATATCTTTTCACACAAAATGAATTAGGTGGTCTATGACTTTTCGAATTAAAGATAATTGAATCCTCTCTCCAATGCCACCGAGTTTGCTAAAATCAAAGCTTAGAGTAAAAGTTTATGCTCGTTTCAATAGAGCCATGTTGCGAAGGGCCACAATCACGACCTAGTTGACGGGTATTGATTCAAATGACAATCTCTCAATCCCCTCGTGAGTGGCACCTCTTCAACCTTAAGTCTTGGTTGTTTTTGTCTTTTCCCCTATGCATTGGGCACTTAAAATACGTCGTTTGATGCCTAAACTAAGTCGTTTACATAGTATAAGCCTAATACCCTAGTAAAATATACCCATAACCTTCATTCTCCAAAGAATAACCCAACTTAGAGCAAAAAGATAGAGGAATAGTCACAAATTTTTTCGAAGAACAAGTAGAGGTGTTCTTCGAAGTTCAACCCCGAAATTGAAAGAATATCTCCATAGATTTTATCTCTAGGTATGTAAGATTTCATTAGTTTGTTCTTATCAGCCATTAAGTCACTAGAATTCAGTTAGTTAGTCATAAACTATTCAAACATAGGGTTTTTAAATTTTCAAAATTTATTGTCATTTTGGTTCCTTTGATCTATATTACTTATTTCTTGATAATTTAGTATAATTCCTTGCATAGAACTCAAAAATATAGCTTGTGTAAACTTATCCTAGTTCACAAATTATACTTGCTAGATCAGTTAGACAAAAATTAAGGCTTCAGATTTTGACTGTTATATTCACGGTACATAAATCTTGCATTCTCAATTAGCATGACAGTTTTGAGCTATTGAGAATTAGTGCATTTTAGCTTCATGAATATTCAATTGGAAGTATCTTAGTACCAAGTTTGACTAAGGTTCAACATACCTTCAATGTCCAAGAACTATGTTCCCACGTATGTTTATAGGGCCCCTCTATTCGGCATCAGTTTTAGTGATCACGCCACATTCATGCCTTTATACCACTAACAAGACATATTGCTTCTCCTGGATGGGGCATATACATCAAACTCCATGTTTCACTCATGTTGTTTGTGTCAGTTAATAATAGCTCCGAAAATGATACTTTTAGTGCATTGACTAGGTTTTCAGCATTAACATTAGTATACAATTAAACAATATTACCTTTACGATTATTATTTTGTCCTTGCATTGTTTAGTTTTCACTTATACTTCCAAACATTTTTATATCCTTTTTTAGATTATATCATTTCTCAGTTATACATTGTTGAACTTATATACGTTGTTCATCTTAACATATCTATATCATGCAGGATTAGTAAATTCCAAGTACTGACACATAGTTTGTGCTACATCGTTTCACGATGTAGGTTAAAGCACTTAGCATCCAAATCATTCTTAGATAAATTCTCTATTCGACTTCAGTAGCATCATTTGTGACTACTCATACTTCCAAGTAAATAGACATGCTTCTTTCTTAGTCTTTATTTCTAGTTTTCAGTTTGTTAGAGTTAGTTGGGGGCATGCCCCAATAACTCAACTCAATAATTTGTTTAGGCATAGTGGTAGATTAAACTAATGTTGTTAAGTGTTTTTATGTCATCTTATACTCTTATTATTTTATCATATATATTCAGAAAAGTTGGGTTTTCCCCAATTTAAATTTTCATTGTTTTTAGCCACATAGTACATGTCTTACTTAATCATTTTAAGTATGCTTGATATAAGCGATGCTCAAGGTTAGCTTGGGGTCACTTGTGGTCATAGGTCTCGTGATACGTCTAAGGGGTAGCCTCAGGGCGTGACATGTTCTTTCCCATTAAGATGGGGAGTCAAATATTTTTACGAAGGTTCAACGTACCCTCAAAGTCCTAGATCTACGTGCCCGCTTAGGTTTATAAGTCCCCTATGTTGTGCATCAGTTTTAGTGATCACGCCACAATCGTGCCTCTATATTCCTTGCAAGGCTTATTGGATCCTCTAGATGGGGCGTATATATTGGACTCCACATTTAACTAATATGATTTATGTCGGTTTGTAGTATCTCCCATATTGAGACTCTTGGTGAATTGACAATGTTATTAACATTTAAATTATGATACAGTTTAGCGTGTTACCGTCATGATTAGTATTTAGTCATTGCAATGTTTAGTTTTCAGTTATACTTATGTACATATTATATCCTTGTTTATATTATATTATTGCTAAGTTATATTTTGTTCAACTTATATATTTTATTCAACTGAACATAACTATATCCTGTATGCTTACTACATTTCTAGTACTGACGCATACTTTGTGCTACGTCATTTCATGATGTAGGTTTAGTCACTCAACATCCAGATCACGCTTAGATAGATTCTTGATTAGACTTTAGCATCTTCAATTGTGATTCCTCGTACTTCGAGGTTAATTTAAATGCTTTCTCTCTTAGTCTTTATTTCTAGTTTTTAGTTTTGTTATTGTCACTCCTCGAAGCTACCTCCTGGACACGGACATGAGACCTAGGATTACGAGTGACCCCAAGCTAACCCTGTTGGCATATCATGATCAAACTAAAGTAAACTGAAGCAATAAATACTGAGCGGAAGCCAATCATGATATAATCCGAAATGATGGGGAATACCCATATACTACATCTGAATATATGAAAACTCAGAGTTTGAAATACAATAGAAAAGTCATAGCATTAGAGCTGAAACTAACTATGTCTGAAATAAGTCTCTTAACTTACTAAAAGTGTTGGGACATGCCCCAAGCTAAATCTAAAAAAAATTGAAACCAAAACTAAAAGTAAAAGCAAGAAAATAATCATGTCAGTAGTCGTGGAAGAATGAGGACTCACCTTGCTTAATATAAATGCTTTCTATCTTAGTCTTTATTTCTAATTCTTAGTTTTGTTAGTGTCACTCCCCAAAGCTACCCCATAGACACATACATGGGGCCTAGGATTACAAGTGACCTCAAACTAACCTTGCTGGCATATCATGAGCAAACTAAAGTAAATTGAAGCAATAAATTTTGAGCGGAAGCCAATCATGAGATAATTTGAAATGATGGATAATACCCTTACACTAAGTCTGAATATATGAAAACGGAGAGTTTGAAATACAATAGAAAAATCAAACTCTAACTATAAAGTTGTATTTAAATATGTCTCAAATAATCCTCTAAATTTACTAGAATTGCTGGCACATGGCCCAAGCTCAATCTAAAAAAAATTGAACCTAAAACTAAAATTAAATTAAAAGCATGAAAAAAATCATGTCACTATTATTGGAAGAATGAGGACTCCCAACTGTTACTTAACTGAAGATGTGGAAACGATCTATGCGTGATATGAGTGCTGAGGACCTGAGCCCACATTATGGCAAGGTGTAGCGCAGAGTATGCATGAATACTTGAAAAATACTAAGCATGTAGGATAGAGTACAAATGAATAACAATTATGACTGAGAAAGAAATAAAGCAATAACATAATCTGAACATGATAAAGTTATTGAAAGTACTGTACATGACTAAACTGAATGGAGTGACCAAGTTTATAACATGATGAGATTGAATGTTGAACTACACTAATAACATGGTCAATAAAATGGAATTTGAATGAACTGTAAGGGATCTAATAATAACTGACATAAAACCACAGAAGCTAAATGTGGAGTCCGATGTATGTGCCTCAACAAGAGGACCCAATATAACTTTCCAAAAGCTATAGAGGCATGCCGGCGTGATCACTAAAATGATACGCACAGAGGGGACCTACAACCTACGGGGCACGTAGTTCTGAAATTAAGGTATCTTACCCTAGCCCCCTCAATATTAAGCTTCCCATATGATTAAGTAATTAACATTTTAAGACTGAAATGTTGTAATATTAGATAGCTCAAAATCGACATGCAAACTGAGAATGCAACATTTATGTACTCATAATAATGCATTTGAAACTCGTATGCAACTCATAATAACTGACATTGCATGTGTAATTCATGAACTAAAAGAACTACATAGCTAGGGTTCTGAGTTTATGCATGAAACCGACAATAACAATACTGAATTCATAATAATACGATTTAGATCATTCTAACAGCGAAACCCAACAATTTTAATATTCAAGAAACCCTAGGTCTAGATAACATTAAGGGAATCAATATTTTGACTGAAATCTAGGACCCAATGGGTGAAAGAAACCCACTACTTTGAACTAGCGTTGCTCAACCTCTTTCTCCTCTTACACTCAAATTTTCTATGTTTTGATGAATGATCTAACTTAGGTAAGTTCTATTATATTTCAAGGATAAAATTGACCAAAACTATGTAGTTTATAGTTTAACTGACATAGTTTAAGGGTTTAACACATCAGGAAATTACCAAAAAAACCCTAACTTAACTACTATCGGGGTCACTAATGGATGGGACAGACGGACCTTCGATTGATTGATAGTCCTAGCTGGTTAATCCTCAGTCGTGACAGGGGGATGACTAAGGGTGTTGACCCATGGATACGGGTGATGGTCCATGGGTCAAACCATGGGTCAAAACATCAACAATTTCCTAGGGGGTTTTATGGGAAGGTTGCAGATGCGAGTCATAGACCACCAGCATGGGTCATGGGTCACCCTACAATCAGTGGATGGAAACCGTGGGTTGCACCTGTAACTTTTGGAAATCCACATTGAGTCTATTTTTGAATACGTGGTTACAATTAGGATTAGTTGGGGGCATGTCCCAATATCTCAATTCAGTAGAGACTTTTCAGACATAGTAGTAGATTCAACTCGAGTTTTAAAGTGTTGTTTCAGTCATCACTAAAGTCTTATTATTATATCATATATATTCAGACTAGTTGGGTTTTTCCCTAGTTCAGATATCCACTGTTTTTAGCTTCCGCATAGTACATGTCTTACTTAGTCATTTTCATGATGCTTGATTTATTCAAGACTCAGGGTCATCTTGGGGTCACTCGTGATCTTGTGTTATGTCTAGGGGTGTTATCTTAGGTGTATTTATCTCCCTAAGTTGTCAATATTTTACCATAAATTTGTTTAAGTAATGAATCATCTTGAGTCTATTATCATGATTTTATTATACTTGCAATGATTATGCACTAAAACATGTAATTACAAGTTTCAGGAACTCTCAAGAATCTTGGAGTCGAATTGAAGAAAAGAGATGCAAAGGCGTGCGAAAAATAGACGAAAAATAGACTAAGTATGGAATCACCTAGGCATGGCGTACTGAGAGACGCGTCGCGCCAGGACTGAAAGGTTAGATTCACTTTCTTGTCACTCTTCTAGGCATTAAATGCCAAGGTGGGAAGTTCTGAGGCACCTGAATGGTGCTCTACTAGGCGCGACGCTCCACGGAGGAGACTCGAGAGGCGATCTTTAGGTGCAAAACCTGATGAAATTTTGACTTATTAGGAAGGATTTGTAATTGTAGTAAACTTTGTCTCCAGGTTTTAAAACTCATACAAATAGACCCTTAGGGATCTATAGTTAGTGCCTGACTTTTTGTTGGTGTGCAAGATAAGTATCAATGTTTTCAATCGGTTTTGATCTTCTAACTCTTTTATTTTCTTGAAATCGCATAAACAAGTGTATTTTTTTGTTTTCCAATAGCATGAGTGGTTAAATGCCCTAGTTTTGGAGTTGTAGCTATGAATTGAATGTTGATTATGTAAAGGCTTTTTGAATTAATT
Source organism: Solanum peruvianum (assembly GCA_027705065.1). NCBI lineage: Eukaryota > Viridiplantae > Streptophyta > Magnoliopsida > Solanales > Solanaceae > Solanum > Solanum peruvianum. The sequence goes on along the minus strand of JAKWJD010001758.1, from coordinate 9,392,280 downwards.
TTTGTTTTCACAATAACTTACTTCTATATTCTTATTTTAGTGTTTTGTGCTTGATCACCATAAGATAAATATATTGTTTACCCTTGAAATCGAGAGATGAGGGCTTAGATAGTCCAAAGAATACAGAGAGCTCGATCAAACTATTTGATTGAGGTAATATGTGTTTAGTAGTTATGCCAAAACGAACAACTTCCTTGGTTATGAAACAGGATGAAATATAAATGCTCTTAATTATTCTATATCCTTCCTCAACGATGTACTTAGTATCTAAATGGAGTAGGCGACTAGAGGTGTGAACCCGACTCATACAATTAATCATGTAAACCAGTAACTTGATAACTAAAATAAGTTCTAAGCAAAGAATATAATACATGAGATTTGTTGCATGCTGTAGCGCTGGAATTGTCTTTTACTTGCTTGAAACATCATCTTGAAGTCATTCAATCTTGGTTACTTTTATTTATGCATAAATAGTAGAAGTTAACAATCATCAGAATTTCTGAGAACAATTACTCTTATTTTATTTTTAGAATTGAGTGTCAAATATAAGTTTATCATAAATCCCTTGGGAACGATAATTCTTTTCTTTAAGAATCTAAATTATTTTTAGTGATCACGTACACGTGCGTGTATATTGGGGAAGAATAAGTTTTTGGAGCCGCTTTCAGGGACTTAGAAATTGATTTATATTCGATCTTCTTAAGTTTACATGAATTCGAATATTCAGGTGTTAGTTACTTGATCTTAGCTTGTGATTGCAGGAACTTGATTTTTAAGTTTGTCTCGGAAAGGAGAACTTGTCAAACTAGACAGCGAACCCGAAAGAGCTTTACTCCAATGCAGAAAAATCAATCGAGGGCATCAAGAAGAATTAGGGTTAGGTCTTTGGGGAAACAATGATGATAATAACCAGGACAACGTGAATAACCTAGAGAATTTAAACAACCAAGATAACTTGAATAAATAAGGGGTACAGATACATCCAAACTTACCCTTTGAATAAGAAGTGTAAATGGTCGATGTCGATTTACAAAACTAAACTAGAGTAGAGGTCGATCCCACAAAGAATTTTTTGACAGATAAGGTTTCGTTGACGCGTTTAATCGAATGTTGTTATTATCTCCAAAATAAATAATAACGGAAAGTAAATTGGCTTTAGTTGAAATGTTATATGTGCCAAAACATGCAATCAAACTCCAGATTAATGACTAACAAACTATTTCATTGTAAAATTGATTCAATTGATTATGAGAAACTGCCATCTTATTCACCATAACATTAGTTTTAGTGTTCTACCGTAATTTAGTCTTTGGTGATTCAATACTTTCAAAAATCATTGTGAGTTAATTTCATCTGACACTTCTCGTGTCTAATCAGACACCTTTCACTCACATCTTCTCAGCCTTAGGTTGGTACTAACATTGACCCTTGCGTCCAATGGTTCGAGGTGAAAGTAATTTTCTCTCGAACTTAAACTTCAACTCCAATTCGTTAGTTTAGGTCAATTTTTTCCTAACTGATATTTTTCTCTTGAACAAATACCATATACAAGCTCAATCTAATGCGTGCACTCATCAAATTATATAGATAATAAAATCTAAAACTACAGATTATAAACACTGAATGCCTTTCACTCATTTTATGAAATTACAGTTATAACTACATCATGGATCCCACAACCTCAGTCGTGGTGTTTAGCCTCTCATGGTTTCACAAAAACAAACAACAATACATAATAAATACATGATATGAATACTTAGGAGAATAATCAGCAAACCAACAATCACTTTAAATAATCTGTAACAAGAAATCTAAACTTTAAACTGAATTCAACATCCAAAATTGAAAATCAGAAACTGATGATAATGGAAACATGTTAGTTGTTCAAGCAAAGATAAGATAAACACATGAAAAATGCCCTAATATATTCAAAATAATCATTTAAAATAGAGTCCTACTCGAAGTAGGACTGAAATGTCGGGCCCTTCACGAACAACTCTGTGACCCGTTAAGGGCTTCATAATACGTGAATCCTTCTATGGTTTTTACATAGAATTTCCTAACTTGGGTCCGTTTGATTATCTGTGGTCTTCACTTGGAATTCCCAAACTTGGGTATTCAATGCCACCATACAGGAAATGGCATCACGGACAAGACCACGGACTGTGAAAGAGACCATGGTGTGTTTGGGTGTTCGTGATCTTCACTTGGCTAAATCCCATTTCCACTCCTTGACTCCTAGACATTGGTTCACCTTTTACGGACCATGTCACAATCCGTGTTGATATCCATGGAACTTATAGGCATCCGTGATCTTTACTTGAATGATCAACAAACTTCCTTAACCTGCGAACCTTTTGTATATCACTACGACCACTCTCACGACTCGTTAGAAGGACACCGACCCGTCAAGCGATCTGTGGTCTTCAATTTGGACTTCAATTTCTTAGATCCCCACATGCAATTTCTTCTTTTCTTCTCTTTCACGACAACCTTTTTTTACCTGCACAAACACCATCAAACACATCAGATCCATATAAACACACCTGATTTTAGTACTAACTTTTAGTTTTCAAGTGTCAAATGTGCCAAGATTACCGGGTACATTAACACCCTCAATTTAGAACCATTACTTGTCCTCAAGTGATGAGAAATCAGTACAATCAACCCTCAAATCATTAACAAACTTTTGACACTACACAACAACTATTTCAAAACACTATTTGTATCCCAAAGCCCTGAATCTAACATTCAAGGATCAATATATGTCATCTCATTACTCAAAGCCAATCATGCTTATACCTGTGAATTACCAGCTCTTACAATCTACTTTAAAATGCAAACACTGAGTCCTCACACCAAAGAAGTCCCTCAGTCATGATAGTTGGGACTGAGTACTATGCTCCCGCTCTCAAAGAACTTGTAACACTAATAACAAACTATCATAGGCTTGCCCATGGTTTGTACGCTCTATCTTTCAATACCTGGAATAGGATCACAGTAAGACTTTATTGGCTTGTAATATAGGCTCAGGCTAGGGAATGGATATTTGGTTTCGTAAGTGAATAGTACCTTGGTTTTCCAAAGTTTAGTTTTTGCATAACTATTCTCTGAGTGACTCCCTCTTTTTCTTTACTTGGAAAACATCCCGTGCTTCTCACGGGATTGAACTATTTTATTAGGCTTACATATAATCATTTGATAATATTTGTATTTTTGATATATAATTGGAAACAACTTTTATCTTAAGGGAAAGTGTTTCTCCAAAATCTTAAATTGTTACATTTAAAAAAAGAAATTATTTTTGTCATACATAAACTATGAGTCATACATAAATTTTAAGTATAAGAAAGAAGTCTAAGAAAATCTCAATGGAAATAGTTGGTAAGATGTAATGAAATTTTTTAAATTCTAAAAAGTCATAATGAACAATATTAGAAGTTGACAAAGAGACCAGAAAATGTTGAACAATAACACTTCCAAGTAAAGTGGAACATCACGTCCATACAAGATCATAATTAACTAAATTCAAATGGACGATCTTTGACTCCTTTTTTATGAACCTCAATCAATCTCTTTTTTAATTAATGTATGCCATATTAAGTATATGCTAAAAATGACAAAAAAAATTGTTATTATCATAATTTTTTTTTCATTGTCTCAAAATAGTCATTACTCCCTCCGTTTTAAAAAAAATGACCATATTTCCTTTTCATTCTATTTGAAAAACAATGACCCCTTTCCTTTTTTTGCAACACTTTAACTTTAACTTTCCACGTGGCATGTGATAAAAGGGCATTTTGGTACATTTCACATAAATTTAATTTAGAACCACAAGATTTAAAAGTCTTCTATCTTTTCTTATACTTCATTCCAAGTTAAACTGGGTCATTCTTTTTTAAACGAAGTGAGTACTACTTTTAAGGTTTCATATCACCGACCGAAACTTATTTGGATTAAAAGATAGTTATTGTTATAGTTATAGTATACAGTTACAAAAAAATAATGCAATTATCAACCAAGTAGTAGTTGGCATCTGAATGTTCACAATGGGATATACTAAACAAAAATTTTGACATATGACATATTAAAATCTCACAACGTAATTTTGTGAGCACTTGAGCACAAAAATATCCAAAAATAGTAATAAAGACGACCTTAATTTCCTAACAATCAAGAAGAAAAAGGCACATGCTTAATATATTTTTCAAAAAGAAAGTCTTTCGGGTAGTATCCAAGTTTACCGTTCACAAATTTATTTGAAAGAAGCTTGAAAGAGTTATTACTTCTTTATCAAAAATTAAAAATTTTATCAAAAGAATGAGTTATCACTACAACAAAAATGATCTTTAATGATAACTAATAGCTTAATTATCATTAAATATGTATCTTCAGAGGCAATTGGTACTTTCTTTAAATGTCCATAAAGTCTATAACAATATTGAATTCAACGGCAAATTAATTAATGTCGTTAAAGGTTGTAGCACTCTTTGTGAATGTGCATATTTATTGCCGATAGAAAATATTTTTGTCAAAGTGTAATTTGGACATTTGTTAGTTTCACGAAAACTTGATCTCTTATTATGCTGAAAATAGAAGAGAAGAAGTATGACAAATTAGTTAACGTGCAGTAAAAGATGTGGACAAATTGTCTCTATACAAATATTCTAGAAATAGTGCAATAGCATACAAAATATTTGTACCTAAGAAAAAACAATCAAAATAATATACTAAATGTGGCAAGCAAGAGAGCAATCATTTTGGTTCATTTAACAAACCTCATCATTGGTTCCGTATTAGTTATCAAATATTTATTGTTGTGTGCTACCAAATATAGCACAACCCACAAACAATTTTCCCAAAAGTACATGACGAAACCCTGTAAAACTGGGACAAAAGAGAATATAAATTTTCAATCTTCCTCACTGTAATTTTGAAGATAATTCAAAAAAAATTTAAAAAATGGCAACAAAGATGTTGCAATAGATACATGAATCACTATGATTATAGTAAAAAAATTAAGCTTCGTGAAATAGGAGGAAGAAAACTTTGAGAAATGAAATAAACTTTATAAGAAGCATAATTACTGTATTTGAATTTGAAAAAAACATAAAATAATAATGACTGAAATAAAAGATTTGTTTACTAAAGAAACAAATGTAATGAATTCAACCATCAGCCATTTCAACAGTGTTATGAGTTGTACACCAAGAGGTCCAAAAGTCATAATGCCACATTGCAATTGAAATCAATGTGCTTTGTTTTTATGAAGAGGCATGTAGAAAGCGACAAAAGATAAGATCAATTTCCAATCATCCTTGCTGACACTTTAACATATTTAAAAAAAGGTCACAAAAATAGGAAAAAATTACCATACTTAGATGAATCACTATGACTTATAGTAAAGATAAGATCCATGAAAACTTTCAAGAATAAAAACTCGATTCATGTTTTTGAATTTGACTACCCTATAGTCGGGAAAAAACCCTACAAATTATAGTGGCAAAAGTTCCTCTATTTATAGATAACATAGGGTAGTGTGAACAAATATTTATTGTGCCTTATCAGAAAGGTCACAACTCTTTGGAAAAGTTACAACCCTTCAGTATGGATGCAAAATTTCATAAAAGTCGCAACTATTCATAAAAGTCACAATTTTCCAAAGAAGTTGCAGTTTCCATAAAAGTCACAATTTTTCATTAAAGTCACAACTTTTCATGAAAAGGGAAGGCTAGTTTTGGAAATAAAAAAATTAAAAAGGGAATTATGGTTTCTGGTGTCACCACATAGGTGGGCTTAAGGTTCTCTTTATATAAATACTAGGTAAACTAACTGCGCTTCGCGCGGTAGTAAACTACCTCTATTAACTTACATCTCTTTTGAGTTTAATGAAATAACGTATGACCATTTGAATTAACGTCACAAAAAGTCCTTCAAAATCGTGTATGGTACTAATTTGCATTGTCGAAAGACATTCTTACTTGTTTTGGTTTCGACCAGTATATTCAAAACATGTAAACCTTTGCGATTTTTAATCTAATTTGCATCCATGAAAATATACTTTTTTACAACAATACAATTTGCGTTATGTTTGTGACATTTATTTAATAGAATATTAGAATGTTATAATATTGCCATCATTATTATTTTTTTGCGGGATAAGATATTACCAAACATTATACTTGATTTCAAATTTTAAATTGATAAATACTTTGATTTGAAGTCTCTAAATGCATTACTTCATATCCTTCATGTTAATTAAACACTCCCAGTAATAAAATAGTACTCTTGTAGTGCATATTTTTTTATTAAGTAGAAAATGAATCTTTTAAAATGTGGTAAAGCACGGGATACATTATTTATTTTCAAATGTAAACGAAAATACCATTTGCTAGAAATATTTCAATGAACACTTAAACAACGCAAATATTTTCTAATTTCACTTACTAAAATATTTTATTTTCCTCAAATTTTTCCGTTATCTTCCTCTATATTAGATATGAGTAAATTTGGAAATAATGTCCTTAAATTACTACACAAATATCTGTGTGGTTGCATACATGAAAATGATTACGACAACTCTACCTGATGAAACATTTCTAATTTACAAAAGATTGTCAATATGTTACATTCTTAGTCTATTTAGTTTAACTGTTTTGAGAAGAGAGATATACTGAATAACTATGACTTTATTTGAACTTTAAACATAAACAGGAAAAAAACAATCAAATAAATTTAAATAATGATTAATTAGAATTATATAAAAAAACCTATGACAAGTGAATTCACCTATTATTCGGATAGTCTGCCCTCACAAAGTAATAAGATTCCAACATTGTAACTTCATTTATAATAAAGACTACAAAAGAGCATAAAAATAGATAAATTCTAATTATCCTTCATCGTTTCAATACTGGACAAGGCCGGAATAAACATTTCATTTTACCTGTCTTACAATTGTACAAAATAATGCAAAGCAAATAGTCAATACCTAACTCGAGGGTAGTAAAAATAAAAACTACTCAATTGATGAAGGGGGAAGATCTGCTACCCAGCATAACAGTTGTAAAGAAAAATAGATCAGGTAGTACTTTTTTTGTAGAGTAAAAAAATAAAACATAGATTTTAATTGTACATTCATTTTTCTTTTTTGGTACCATATGAGACTTTGACCTATAAGTAAAGGAAAAAGTTTGTGAAAAATTACATAGAGAATGAACTTGGTGGAAATTTACCAAAAGAATCAACATAAAATTACCCATTCTTGGCACAAGAATTTAATAATACTTAAAATCTATCGATTACTAAAATTAAAACGCTATATTATCTTAAAAGAAAAATCAATAATATAAAGAAAAATGAAAGTTATTACATCTTATCATTTAACCTTAGGAACATAAAAATAAATTTATAACGGTAAAATACGTACTATGATCTCCAACAGAAGCAATGGTGTTAATGTGTCACTCAACATGAGCAAAGTAGACAAATATATAATTGTGATGATGAAGAAGAAAAAGCAAAAGAGGTTCAAAATTTTTGTTGTTTAAAATGAGAGGAAACATATCCATTTATTGAAAACAAATGGTAGTTTGAACAAATATTTATTGTGTCTTATCGTAAAGGTTACGACTATTTGGAAAGGTCACAACTTTCATAAATGTGACAACTTTTTATAAAAGTCACAACTTTTCATAAAAGTCACAACTCTTCATTAAAGTCGCAAGTTTTCATAAAAGTTACAACTCTTCATTAAAGTCGCAACTATTCATAAAAGTCACAATTTCGCATAAAAGTCACATCATTTCATGCAAGAGGATGACTTTTTTTTGGTAAGTCATTATAAAAGTCTAACTCTTCATAAAAGTTACATTTTTATATAAAAGTCACATCTTTTCAAAAAAGGAGAAGACTACTTCTGGAAATAAATAATATTTAAAGGAAATTCTAGCTTGTGGTGGCGCCATGTAGGTGTGCCTAGGGTTATCTTTTATATAAGTATATGATATGATGAGTGTTGGTCAAAAATATGGTTGTTGCAATGTTTTCTTTTGACCAAAATTAATAGTCTTCAATTGTCCAAAATAAATTGTCATCAACGTATAAATGACATTCATTCTCATATTTGTAACTGTTGTTATAGAAACGTTAGGAGCTTCTCTTTCATGGCTATATATTTCTCATAAGTTCTTGCGGAGAATAGAAGTAGAAGAGAGAAAGTGATTTTTCGTATACCTCATATTCTTCCTCCTTTATTTTTGTCTGTTGGGTTTTATATTGAAGAATCTTAGTTAGTTTATGGTTCTTAATTTTATATTAGAAGAGTTTGTTGAATCCTGGGGGATACACCCATATCGGGTGAAATATCCTTAAGGACATTGTCTTTCGGCACGCCTTAAGCTATGAGAATTTCCTAAAAGAGTTATTGGTGAAGTACAAGATTTGGTGAATTCGGTACAAGTGTTCGTAGTGAAGGTATTTTTCGTAAAATTTACAATACAATTGTTGTAATGTCTTACAGAAAATACCTTCATCACCAACACTTGTACTGAATTCACTAAACTATACGCTTCACCATGAATTTTTGTACGAACTTCTCATAGATTGAGGCGTGTTGAGAGACACTGTCCATAAGGATATTTCACCCTATATAGGTGTATCCCCCAAGATTCAACAAGCTCTTCTAGTATAAAACTAGGTTCCAGAAACTAACAAATTAAACATTTAATCAAAGAAAACCTAAAACTAAAATATATATAAACGTAAGAAGAAAAATTTATTAAAAAATATTTTCTTTTCATTACTTTCATATCTATAGATTTCCTTAAGAAGAGAAGATATGTATGTACATATATACTCAAATCAATTCCACGTTCAAACAATAACCTTCCAACATTAAATATAGTAAAATACTTATCCCCATTAATCCATCAAAGGTCTTGCATTATCATATATTAATGACAAAAAATGGTTAGGCCATTAAAAAATACAATAACATACCTTTAAAGATATGATAAAAATAATGATAACATTTAATATAATAATTAATAATTTATTTATAAAACGTTTCTATTTGAGATATTATCTTATTATTTCAACAATCCCCTACATATCTCAAAATGATCTCAAAATGAATAATAAAGAATAGAATAAAGTAATAAGTTTTGCTGGGTTTTCACATATAAGTCTAACTGTAACGACCCATAAAATCAATAAGTGAAACTACAGCCTAACGATCTTGTAGTGAGTTTGTAATGAGGTTTCTTATCTTGTAATGTTGTCCCGAGCTAAGGAGTTTACTGATTCACCGTAGAGGAACATTTAGACTCTGTGTTAAAAGGCCTTTTTGTATGTTGGTTGACGGTGTTTGGGCTTGTGCCAAGCAAAAGAAAGGAATGCCCTAAGCCAAAGGCCAAAGTTTCAACCCTTGTATACACATTGTCCCACGGCTCCACAGACCACTTCACGGTCACTTGTCTTCACAGCATCCCGTAGAAATGGTCGTGAAGGTCACTTTTGTGGCATGTGATGTAAGGCACATTTGTCATGCTAATGCCCCAAACTTCACGGACCACTCCACGGTCAGTGGTCTTGACCGCGACCCATAAAGTTGGACGTGAAGATGCCTTAGAATTTTAGGGCTTGGCAAGGCAATGTAACTCACTTCCTAGAGGACCACGGGCCATGGTCCCTCTTCACGAGCCTTGGAGTTTGTCGTGGTGCTTGACGGAGTTGCCTCAGTTTGAGTTTTTTAAGTAATTTCATTTTAAGGTTTTATTATGTGGGTTTAATTTTAAATTATATATATATATACATGTGAACTTACTTGGGTATTAGCATGATATGAGAAGTTACTAGGGTATTTTGAATTGTGAACTTCATGCTGATCCACTTGAAAGGTGGAGGTGTTTACTTAATGTATATATCTATTGTATTATATGTGTGTGAGATATCTATGAATGTGTTATGCCTAGAATGAAATGGACCTATAAATGAAGAATGAATGAATGTGGAATTGGAGATGGATGCACATCGTAAGTTGAGGCAAAGTATCTAATAATGATTTCTACATCCCTTCCGAATGAATGAAAGGTGGGGTTTGAGATGGATGCTCATCCGTAAGTAGAGGCGAAGTGTCTAGTAGAAATTTCAGTATCTTCTTTGATGTATCCAATGAATAAATGTTGGAAGCAGATGGATACTCATCCATGAGTTGAGGCGGGGTATCTAGTAGCAATATCTTGTCCTAATATTGAACTAAAGAATAAAGTACTCTATGGGAATGTAGGTTAAGCACCGAGTGGATATTGAATGACATGGATGCTCATCCATGAGTTGAGGTGGGGTATCTAGTAGAAATATCTTGGGATGGGTGCCCATACGTGAGTTGAGGCGGGGTATCTAGTAGCATCTCCCTTATCCCATAAACTATGTGCCCACATAGGTCTAGCTAGTGGATCCACTTAAGCTAAATACGGTTTTCCTTAGACAAGTAAACCATATCTTTACGGTGTGGGGCTTTATGATACCGGATTCCATGATCTAGATCCATGGTCTATGTCGGTTAAACTCTTATTCCCATCATGTGACATGTGAAGTATAGTTACTTGAGAGAGTCTACAAGTCATGGTAGTAGTATGGGATTCTATCTACACATTACACTAGTATGATTTGATAGGATTATAGAGAGTTGTCTAAGTCTTAATGGCTAATTTATGAAAGCCTCCTAAATGAAGTAATTAAAGAATATTGAGTCTTAAATGATTAAAGTGATATGCATGCTATTCTTGGGTTACATGATGATTTATTTTCCCTTGTTTGGCCTAATGAAATATTATATTTCCTATATATGAATATTGTGTAAAGGTGAAAAGGAATGAATGATAAGTTCTCTTTGGTGACCGAAATGTGGTCGTTAGTGTGGATGCTTATATGGGACACTATACACACATTGAACAAGGTATAGTATATGGGTTACTTGAGTTAAAGATCTAAGGTAAAGCTAATGGTTTCAGGTCGTATGCACTTCGGGCTTGACAAAATCATGAGAGTTCACCGGAAACAATAATTAGTAAGTAATGATATTTTAGTTAGTAGTTATGCGTTACTTGATATTAGTTGTTTCATTGGCAATTGTAGTACCCGTAATGCAACTACGACAAGTCATTGATTCATGGTTGAAAGTTGATTGTTTGTCAAAGCTAAAACCTTCATTTAATGTAGTCCCTGGTTTCATTATTTTATTCATTTGTAAGAGAATTAATGTTATTAGAAATGGTATTTCTATGTTTAAACATGTTTTGGTTCTATGTGTAAATATAATGATATTCCTGTTGTCAAAAGTTAGATATCCATTGTTGAATGAAATACCTAATACTTGGCCACTAATTATTAAAAATTTTGAAGAATATGCTCATTTAAACTGCTGCAAGATGAAGACTTGGAAATTCCATTCCTTGGGGAATATCAAATGTAATAATGATAGGTGCCGCCAATTAGAAAATCCTTGTCTTAGTTCATTGACATTATTATTAGGAATGATGAAGGTGATTTCGTATATGCTAAAACATAGAAAATAGGAAAAGTTTCATTGATTACAAAGAAAATCTTTGATGTGGTTTGGGAGGTTCCTTGGATTTTTTCTATGGATGTGAGGAACATAATGTTTTCAATGCACAATAGGAATGTGAAGGTGTTTCATACATTCAAAGAAGGGGATTGGTATTCATTTTGCAGGCATAGATACACAGAGATATTTCCACATACAGTAGTTACCACAAAAGAACAAGTCCATTATTCAATTGGAAAGGAATCAAATCCCTAATACGAGAATAAAAAGATAAAAAATAGGGATTTACAACAGATGCACATATTACAAGTTGATACGTAAGGGTATGACAAAAACAATTACAAGGGAATAACATCAGGACAATGATACTACACCTCAACAAGAAAGAAAAAATGTAACCATCAAAACTATTGTGTGTATTGAATTTTGATATGAGATAAATATTAGAATTCTTAACTCTCCAGATCTAAAATAAAATATGGCTGTATTAGCTTCGACGGATCTCATCCCGTGTAAGATCGATAAAATACGGAGAATTATGCTCTAATATTGGTGTGAACTGAAATAGAAGTCCAATCTATTTCTTATAAAGAGTGATTTGTGTGTGGTCGCATCCATCATGCAGCTTGATCCCAGCTAAGATGTTCACTCATCATGTTTTAGAAAACTTCTTGGGTGTTGAATCATAGCGTCAGTGAGAGCCTTTTGACGTATAAGTGATTACACTCTGAAATTGGGTGCATTAATGATTTTAGCTGGTCTATTGGAGTCTATTTTAGTAAATGCAGACATTAGGAAGACATTCCATCGGAGAAGATGAAGCCTCACGGACACACCAATTTTGGGAACCATTTTCCAAATTTGTTACTTACTGCTTCTTTAATTTTTTATTTTATTTTATTGTTTCTTCTTTCCTACGGGCTACTTTTGGGTCTTGGGCCATTTATTATCCCTTTGTTTTTAATAAATAATAAGACATATGTTTGAATTAATTTTCGTAAAAAATAATGATATGATTATAGATTTTATTTACATATGAAATAAATGGCTAGTAAATATAAATGTGGGGTTATTTTACCAAAATATAAAGTTGCGGGTCAATAGTCGTACTAAGTTTTAGCGTACCCTCAATGTCCTAGAATTATGTGCCCGAGTAGGCTTATAAGTCCCCTCTGTTCGACATCATCTATAATGATCAAACCATAGTCTTGCCTCTATATCCCTGACAAGGCATATTAGGTCCTCTAGATGGGATGTATACATCGGACTTCACGTTTAGCTCACATGATCTATGTCGGTTAATAGTAGCTCCCACAGTTAGACTCTTAGTGCATTGACCATGTTTTAAGCATTTACATTAGTATACAGTTCAACATGTTACTAATCATGAGGGTAACATGTTCAACTGCATACTAATGTTAATTTTGATAACCTGGTCAATGCATTAAGAGTCTCACTGTGGGAACTACTTTTCACCAATATAAAGCACGTGAGCTGAACATGGAGTCCGATCAATACATCTCATCTAGAGGACCAATATTCCTTCCAGGGATAAAGAGGCATGATTATGGCGTGATCACTAAATTTGATGCCCAGTAGAGGGGACTTATAAATCTACATGGGAACGTAGTTCTAGAACATTGAGGGTACCATGAATCTTAGTACAAATATTGACCCAAGAGTTTTTTCTATGTTAAAGCAACCCCACATTTATATCTACTAGCCATTTATTTCTTACGTAAATAAAATTTATAATCATACCATTACGTTTTATTTTTATTAATTAAATCATATGTATTATTATTAAATAAAAACAAAGAGATAATAAATGGTGTATGTACCAAAAGTGGCCCACATGAATGAAACAACAAAAAACAAATTAAAGAAAATTAAAGAAGCAGTAAGTAACAAATTTGGAAAACGGTTCCAAAAATTACCATAATTGGTTATCTGACATTCCTCAAAGTCACATCAGATGAGGCTTCATCTTCTCCGATAGAATTTCACCCCAATGTCTACCTTCACTAGCATCGACTCCAATAGACCAACTAAATTCATCAATACAAATTTTTTGAAGTGTAATCACTTATAAGTCAAAAAGGCTCGATAATTAAACACCCAAGAGTACTTCTTTAACTTGATGAGTGAACATATTAGCTGGGATCATGCTGCGTGATGGATGCAACCACACACAAATTACTTTTTTTAGGAATCAGTTGTGCTTCTATTTAAGTCCATACCAATGTTAGAGCATTATTCTCCGTAAAGCATCGATCGTACACGGGATGAGATCCTTCGTAGCTAATAACACCATGTATGATTTCAGATCTAGAGAGGTAAGCATCCTAATATTAATCTGAAATAAAAATTTAAAATGCACAATACTTATGATGGTGACTTTGTTTCTTTCTTGTTGCAGTGTAGTCTCATTTTTTTTATATTATTCTTTGTAATTGTTCCTGTCATAGCCCTGCGTATCAACTTTTGATTTGTGCATCTGTGGTAAATCCCCTATTTTGCATCTTTTTATTCTCAAATTTGGGATTTGATTCTTTTCCAATTGAATGATGGCTTGTGCTTGTTCTGATAATTTATGTATGTGGTAATATCTTTGTGTATCTATGCCTGCAAAATGAATAACATTGTTAATCAAAAAACTTGTCTACTTTATTCCCTTCACTGAATGTGTGAACCACCTCCACATTACCAGTGTGCATTGAAAACTTTATGTTGCTTACATTCTTAGAAAAAATCCAAGGAATCTCCCAAACCCAATCCAGGATTTTCTTTGTAAACAACCCTTTTGAACACAGTAATTCGAAACTTCTTTAACTGCTCTTATTTCAGCTTCAATTGCTGAAACTTCTCCTATTATCTATGATTCAACATATACCAAATCACCTTCATCATTCCTAATACAAAATTTCAATGCACTAAGACCAAGATTTTCTTGGCTACCTCAATCAGAGTAAATAAGTATACTTTTCCAAATTCTTAACAATTAGTGGCCAAGTATTAGGTATTTCATTCAACCATAGATATCTAACTTTAGACAAAAATAAAATCTATCTATTCACACCTAGGATCAAAGTATGTTTAGACATAGAATTACTATTTCTAATAACATTTCTTCTCTTACAAATGAACCAAATAATGAAAGCATGTAATGCCTCAAAGAAAGGTTTTAAATTTGAGTAACATTCAGTTTTCCAACATGAATCAATGATTTGTCTTAGTTTCATTAGGGGCCCTACAATAGCAAATGAAATACCTAATATAATGTATTTCATAACAACTAGCTAAAATATCATAACTTACCAATCATTGGATCCGGGAACCCTCATGATCTTGTCGAGCCCAAGTGCATAAGACCTATTCTGTTTCTAACCACCATTGAACCTGAGGAAGGGTAAGGTTGAGCCCATAGATGATTATCTCCCTCATTCTTAGCAATTTAAGGACAATCCCTTACCTTATGATCCGTTTTTCCACAACCAAAACATGCATTTGAATTTGCTAGACACTCAATTCTAGAGACTTTTTCCACCACTTTGAAACTTGTGTTCCATTAGCTCATTAGAACTATTACCTTGGGAACGATTACCTCCACCGGACCTTGAATGTGAGAAATTACGATTATCCTTTCTTGCCCTCTTTGACTCCCTAGTTTTCTCCTTAAGCTTCTCTTCTTCTATTTTTTGTGCCTGAACTATCAAACAGGATACATACATCTCCTTAACAAGCTGGAGAATTAGGCTTTCTTTTACCATCAAGTCAGAAGCACCTGACACAAACTTACTCTTGATTGCCCTTGAATCGGCAACCATAGTTTGAGCATATTTGGATAATTGTATGAATTTCAAAGCATACTCCTTCACACTCATATTATCTTGTTGAAGATTAATGAACTCAAGTACCTTTTCCCTCCCTCATCTCAAGGGGAAAGAACATGTCACGCCTTGAGGCTACCCCCTAGACGTAACACGGTTCCTAATATCATGAGTCATCCCAAGTTAACTCTGAGTCTTGCATATATAAAGCATACTGACAATGATTAAGTAAGATATGTACTATGTGGAAGCTAAAAAACACTGGATATTTGTACTAGGGGAATCTAACTAGTATGAATATATATGATATAATAATAAGAGTTTAGTGATGACTGAAACAACACTTAACAACTCGAGTTGAATCTTCTACTTTGTCTAAAAAGTATCTATTGAATTGAGTTGTTGAGACTTGCCCCACGCTAACCTAACAAAATTGAGAACTAGAAATAAAGACTAAGCTAGAAAGCATGTCTATTAAACTCGATGTATGAGGACTCACAACTGAAGTTGTTGAAGTTGAATCGAGAATCAATATATTTAAGTGTGATCTTGATGTTGAGTGCCTAAACCTACACCATGAAAATGCATCAATACTTGAATGTACTGAGCATGCATGATATAGATATGCTAAGTTGAACAAAGTATATAAGCTTGACGATATCATTTATAATCGCACGAAGCCCAGATAGATTACCTAGTATATCTA
Organism: Solanum peruvianum; assembly: GCA_027705065.1. Classification (NCBI taxonomy): domain Eukaryota; kingdom Viridiplantae; phylum Streptophyta; class Magnoliopsida; order Solanales; family Solanaceae; genus Solanum; species Solanum peruvianum. The sequence continues at coordinate 9,376,175 of JAKWJD010001758.1, read as the reverse complement.
AAGACAAAAAACCATATCATCTCTTCATATTAAATATATAATTATGAAACCATATCATTTATTTTCGCACCAAGCCCGGATAGATTACCTAATAGTGACACTAAATTTTTTAAAAAACCTGAACTTATAGAGCAACATATAATTGACAAGTAAATAAATAATACACTATATGGGCCAAAAATTACACATACATAAGAATGTTAATGACCATGCCTTTCACATATAGAAGCAATCAGTTCCCAAGTGGAATTTTTTAAATGTATCCAGCTATTTTTTTTCTAAAAGTAGAGTAACATTTTTGTTATGTATTCTTCTTAACAATGACAAATAAGACAATGCATTCTCTAACTGATTCTCTTCCTTTATAAAAAATGTGTGATATTTTCAAGTACATAAGAGTGTAATATCCTTCAAAACAAAGAAACATTTTATTAGGTCCTACGTTTCTCAAAAATAATTAAGCATTTTTTTTGAAAAATCATATTTGCATGACAGTATAGATTCCAGTAAAAGGAACTACATAAAATTATTTGTTTGGATGAACAAATGCTAAGTTCTTCACACCCTCATCATGGTCACAGACATACATTTTTAAAAAGTAGAGTAGGTGAAACATTTCAAGTACATCTTCTCACTAATCAAATAGACCATAACATGGCTTATCAAAATGATAAAAAGAGAAGCTACCTCTGTTGGAATTAATGCATCAATGTTTAGTCTTCCGAAATTGTCTCTTAGTTTTTCAAGAAGTCTCTTTAGAATTTCGTAGTACATGTTTCTAATAATTGATGAATTGATAAATATTGCACAAGGGTCATGAATATTGTAATGAAATGAGAAATCATAGTAATATAATTTCTTACCAACAGGTTGTGGAAAAAATTCTAATTAGTGTCAAAGAAAAGTATGAGTACACAGTTGCTATAACTGAGGAGACAATATATTTTTATAAGCTTTCCATCAAAGAGCTAGTTGGATCATTTCGTGCTTACGAGAAGCGAATATTTTTTCGTGAAGATAACCCCAAAGAGACGACTTTCCAGTCTAAAAAAATGAGAATTCTCAAAATTTCTCAAAAAATCAACAGAAGAAGAATCACAAGCGAAAAAAGAAGCAGGATCAGAAACTCAACCGACACGCTCCACGCCAAGATGAATTTGCGGAAAGCAAAGGTCGGCCTTCAATTCTCGTCGCCTTCCTTCAACGTTCTCTTTCCCTCTGCAATCGCAACAGCAAAAATAGGGCACGCGAATCGTCCTACTCGTGTGAGATAGAGCCACGTCAGGATGAAATGACTGGAGATCGATCAAGATCGTCCCCCTTTCCTCATCCGGAATAGGGTTGAAAGCTTTAAAAAAAGGGTTTCGTCCCAAAATAGTAAAAGTTTTGGGATTTCAAAATTCAAAAAGGGCATCTTGTCATTCAATTCTAGATAGGGTTTCCCCCCCCCCCCCCCCGAAAAACAAAATCTAGTACCCATTTCAATGTATAGTCCTTATGGTTCACTGTTGAAGTAGTGATTTTTTGGGAGAAAATTTCTTGTGAAAAGCACTAAAAAAATTAATAAGAATTTTTGATAGAAACAGTGCGCTACTAAAGTTGGATGAAGTATAGAGAAAAATCTTGAGAGTTTAGCTGTTAAGAAGAAGAAATCATTGAAATCCGAAGTGCTTGGAGATATTCCTTTAGTCTTGGCTTCGGTTCACTCAATTTCATTCATCCAAGTCTCCTTGGAGTCTCTCATTCAGCGTGGAAACTCCTGCTCTTTCAAGCTCGTTTTGCTCGCCGTTCGCTGCCCGGGAGAAGGTAATTTTTCTCCTGTTATAATAATTCTCATCGCCTTCTGTTCTGTTTCAAGAAGTTACATTACTTGTGTAGTAAAAGCTTTATTATGTGGCTTTTTGTTGCTAGTCATTTCTGACCTTTTGATGTTCCCATATGATATACTCGTCCCTTTGTGATTTCTTGATTTATGTCGCAACCAAAGTTTGTGGATTTGCATCCAGTGTTGATATTCCAGATTATTCTTCGAATTTCTGTTTGTTATTTCTCTGTTTTGGACTATTGCTTAATGACATGGGGGTATGATCTTTTCCATTTATAAGTATGGTAGCATTGTGTGAAGTTTGATAACTGTTTAACTTTCGTATCCATGTAGGCATGAACTCTCAAATCGACTTATATGGTTAGCATGCAAATATATTTGTATGTTTGTTCTAATCCTTTAGTTTTATCCACTTCTTGAATTATTTTTCTTAATTGTTTTGTTGCCTGATAAGATTCACCCGTAGCAAGCTTGTCTCCCCGATATTTGAACTTCAATCCAAAATGCCTACACTTTCAAGTCGAGTCAGTTTAATTATGAGTTCCCTTAGTCTTGGTTTTATCGGGGTTTATTCTTTAAGATCGTAAGAAACATGATTTTTACTAAGTATTATCGTTTCATGTGTGTAGTCGGAGCTACGCCGACTTGATTTGTGTCATTTGTGGTTTCTGTTTCAAAAAAAAATGTACAGAGAACCAACTCTTCTCTTTGCATTCCATATTATGTGTATTTGTGCTCATGTCAATATGTTAGTTTGGGGACAATCTTGTTTCTTGTTTATTGTTATATTTCACTCCCTCTTAGATTATTTGGCAACACCCCCGTAGCTCCTCGATCTTTTGTTTAAAAAATAGGATTTTAACATCGTAAAATCTCGTCAATTGGGGTATGCTTATTTGATAAAGTGTAGCATGTTTCCTCTGCATATTTTGAATTCATTTGTTGAGTAACAGTGATGTATTCCTATGTATATGATGGGTTCATAATGCATACATGCAATGTGTGCCAATGCTTACTGTCATACTTTTTATTAGACTTAATTTTTTTATTTCTTAGTTCATTTGGTTTTTCTTTGGAGTCATATATTCCTCCTAACTCGAATCTCTAAAGTAGTTTGCATCTTTCATTGCCGTTTATTCAAGAAACATTTTATTAGTTTATCGTATCATGTACTAATCCATTTTTGTCTTATTGCATGTGAAACTCTCCACGAGTCTTCATGGACATTAATCCATCTCTTCACACTTTCTCTTGGAGCCATAAAGGCTCAAAATATCTTCCTCGAGTCGCCCAGACCCCCTCAAAACTCATGAACACGTTGAAAGCAACAAATAGGTTGCTGGAAAGTTAAATTGTAGGTCTCCAAAAGCTTAAAAAGGGGCTAATATACTGCTGTATACACCGATATAGAGTATGAATATATGATACACAGGTTGAAAAAATTATACAGGTGCTGGAAAATTGATCGGGGGCAGCATACATTCCGTATACATCCCAATATACACTAAAACGGATTGTATACAAGTCGTATACATCAGTATGCATCAAAATGTATACCAGATTTTTAAGAGAGAAATGGGCCAAAATCCCTATCCAAAGTTGCTACAAGATTTTTGGGTTAATTGGGCCTAAGGGTCCATTTTTTGCTGAATTTGGGCAAAGAGCCCAAGTCCAAATTCCTCCCTTCTCCTCTCCTCTTTATTTATTTTGCTATTGTATTAACTTATGTTTCATTTGTTAAATTTTTGTTCCCCAAAGTTAATTATTTCTCTTTTTCGTATTTAAATAAAAAATATTTATTTTTATACTCTATATTTAGCTTTATTTTCACTATTAGACTTGTCAAACATTTGAGTTTTCCCTTTTAGAGGTTTCCTTCTAAGTTCATTCCCTTTAAAATAATCAATTAAAATAGAATAGTAATATTAGTCAATAAATAAATAAAAGATTGATTTTACTTTATTTAGTCAATATCTAAAAAAAATATTTTAAAAAGTCATTTAGTCAAATCGCCGGTCAACCGCGAGTTAGCGGACATTCCGAGGGCCTAACACCTTCCCGGAATGTATATTTGAACTTCGAACCCTTTTCAATCGATTTTTATCTGTTTAAATCTTTTGAAAATAATAATAAATTTTCTTGATTTTAATTAAAAAATCAAGTGGCGACTCTAGCAATTAAGAAAATTAACTTCTACTAAATTATAGGATTAATTGATTTTTTGAAACTTAGTCATTTTTTTAATATTATATATTTTTAAGTAAAACAATCATCTGGTTTGGTTATAGAAAGTTTCTGGATTTACTCGACAACGGGACTTAGGAAAGACACACTCATACATATTTGAGATGAAGGCAAGACATATTAACCCGAAAGGGAACTTAAATAAAAAACTGTCCCGACTACTAGCAACATGGAATGAGCAGAATGAATGCATCAAGATTATCCAACACTTAAAACTACACGTATATAAGTATACCCAACAGATTTACTCATTGTTGTAGCAACATAAATGAGTAGAGACACAAGTGAAACGTTAACTAATACACAATAAAATGACGTTAGACTACTAAAGGGAATGCCAATATATCTGAAATGAGAAAAACATATGCCAAATTTAAAACAATAAGAAACTTAAATTAAACCTTCACCAGTAAGCGAATAGTCCCGAAATTAAACGACCTAAATACTTCAGTCATGGCTTTGCTAAAATAAAATAAATCGGGGCAGATCATAAACGGGGAAAGACATAAGAGTTCATGACAAACTGTGAAAGATTTGCACATAAGCATAAAGAAAAGTGTTAGCAAAATGTCAAGATTTTTAACGAAAAGATTAATGTTCACTTTGTTGACCATAGAGGCACTATTTAAATACAATATTCAAATACAGCATCATATGAGCGTATATATGAACCATTTCAACTTTTATCGATCCTCAACAATAGATTTTAAATGCATTTGCAATGCTTATCAAAACACGCCAAGATAATAAACAAACCTAATCAATCCATATCCGAAATCACTAACCAAGATAACATTAATCAAAAGCCTGGGGGGGAGAAACATAGAAAAAAAATATGATTCACTACTTTCTGAACATGCGAAAACAACACCTTTTTAAGCCAAGCACATGATTATTAATTTAGACTAAGATAACACGAGTCAAGAACAACGTGGGAGTTACAATCATGCTAACATAAACTCCTTACACAAATAACGCCATGTTAGACATAAAAGGATCAAGGTCTTAACTTATGGAAACAAAAATGAGCGACTGGAAATTTAAATGACTATGAAATATATATGAGATTCAAACCCCAACAAAACAAACCTTCCATCCTAAATGCTTTAATCAGCACAGGATCGAACAAGATGGAACCACAAAGGATGCACAGAGAGCAGGTTCATCACACTACAGGCCAAACGAACGAAAAGAGGAAGGGACATAGCGAATCGAACCCATGATGCAAAGAAGCCACAACATTTAGCATAAATCCATAACTTTAACTTGATATTACATACAACTCGATGAACGACTGAAGATATATATATCATATAAAGAATTATAAACTGAGGAGTAGCTAACAACTAAGATACACCAAACAAAAAGCTTTCCAAATATGAAATTAATATTTCGAGACAAGAGAGGATGCAAAAAAAATTATAAAGAAGATGACACTACCTTTTTTGGGCAGCGAACAGGGACTACAACGAGTTATGATGAGACGACTTCCACCTCTCGATAACTGGAGTATATCTGCGTATTTGGAGAGTACCCAATCCAGAAAACTAGCGCTACACAAGAGATTTCTGGCCTCTTTGTTTTAAACTCTATATAAATTTGCGATCTTGAATGCTAATGTTTGAGTTGTTCCTAAAAAATATTCTATTTTTGTAAATTTTGCGCAACACTATGTTTATATCCAAAACCTTCTCTCTAAAAAAAAAACCCATTCACTAAACCAAAAGAGAATATATATATATAGGGTGACATTAGGGTTAGTATTTTGACCTTTCCCACTCCGTTTAAACCCTAAGTTACATCGTTTTGACCCTAAATCATCATATTTTAGTCAGTTTAAGATTAGATATATAATTAAAACATATCTAAGTAAAATCATTAAATCAAAACATAGAAATTTAGAACCAAGAGAAGAGAAAAAGCTCAAGAACCCTAGTTCAAGAACACCACAAGTTCCAGCAGTTCCAGCCCCGAAACTTAAGTATTTTCCGTGGATTTCATCACCAGGTATGGGGGATTTCACTAGTGGGTTCCTTTCACCCATTGGGCCCCTAGTTTTCAGTCAGATTCTTGATTTTCTTGTCATGATTAAACCTAGGGTTTCTAGAACTTTGATAGAACTTTATGAATTTATTAGTTTTATGTTCCAAATCAGATTATTTTGTTATTATTCAGATATTTGCATGAATTTTAGAACCCTAGCTTTGTAGTTCTTTAGTTCTTGAATTACACATGCTAGGTCAGATATTTCAGACACTTCAAATATACATACCTCAGTTATAAATGATAATTACCAGATTAATTGTTGCATTCTCTGTTTGCATGTTCAGTTTCGAGCTATCCTGTATTTACAGAAACTCCTATATAAACTGTAAAGTTGGACTAGGGTTTAGCGTACCCAATAGTCCCTGAACTACTAGCCAAATAGGTTGTAAGTCCTCTATTTGGGCAATCAGTTTAGTGATTATGTCAGCTTGCCTTTATACCTTTGCTGGGGTATATTGGGTACTCTCGATGGGGCGTATACATCGGACTCCACATTTAGTTCATGTGGTTTTAGCATCGGTTATTAGTTGCTCCCACAATTCAGTTATACTCTCTAGCATTAACCATATATCAATATACTTAGGTATCAAGTTTATGCATGTTATAAATTGGTCATTGCATCCAGGTAAATCAAAATTCAATTTATCATGTAAGATTATTTTTTTTCTTTTATGCTTGTTCAATTATGTTTATTTCAGCATTACTCTATCCTACATGCTTAGTACTGTCACGACCAGAATCTATACCCAAGACGAATCCGGCATCGTTGACCTCTCAACGGTCGCAGACAAGCCTACATACATCATTCTTACTTTATATAGGTGAAATTTAGCAAAAAATTTAAACCTTTTGTTTCCTAACATACATACTAAACATTCTATTACATATATAATTGTTCACCATCAACCATCTAACATTAAGATCATCAAATGAAAGAAGCATTTTATTATAACGATAAAGATGTACTTGCCAAAATGGTACCCATACAATGTCTGAAAGAAAACGGGAAAGAAACGCTAGTGGAACATACTCCACTAGCTCAATCCTACAAGTAAGATTGGGTATAAATGGGAAAGCATCCTCGAAAGCATGAGGGCCTATCAAGTTCGAATGATAACTCGATGTCCGGATTGCTACAGTGTTGATCTTGTAGCTCTAGCGTCTACCTGTGTCTGCACCTAAAAGTTTAGAGTTTTATAGGGTTAGTACAGACTAATACTAAGTATGGGTTACGCAAGGACACATTAAGGACAAGCATGAGTAAGAATAACTCTTTCCTAGCAACATAATTATAGCAGGTCAAGTTAGTGGACTTGCCAAATTAAGATGAGGAAAGTGAGTGGACTTCCCAAATTTGGATTAGTAAAGTTATGCCAAGAGAGTAACATGCACCATCATACTTAACATTTTGCACATAGCACACAACAGCATACACAAAGCACATATCATAATTCATATAACACATAATGTTGTTCATATCATTTAATCATATGCCATGAGACCTTGGAATCATGGACTTGACATTAAGACATCCCAAAAATGAGGGCTCAACATATGGGACCTCAACTAGGGAGTCTTCATTAACAAACACAAAGTCTCCTTCATTTATTAATATGTACTTCATTTCATTTCATTAATAGGCTAGTGTGAACACCATGTATGCCTAGGATGTAGTTTAAGATTTTCATCAGGTTTGTTGTGCAATGACAAAGAATGACCTAACGTTATTGCCTGAGTCTAACTTATCCCTTTATCATTCTGCCCTTAAACCTTAGGTACAATTCATTTCATTATGTGCCTCATTTGAGGCTGGCCTCATTCGTTCATTCATTGGGAACTTTAACTTTAACCAACATAGATCATGTGAGCATCATGAAATCCACTGTCATGAAACCCCATAACGAAAAAAGGTGGAATCACCTGCCAAAGTGACCCAAAACATGATAGCGTACATGGGAATTGAACACCTCCAGATCCCTATATTGGCAATATAGGTTCGAAGACTAGGAGATATAAGGAGACTCATATCCGGCATGCTGGAAAGTCTCATCTCATGAGAGTTACGTGAACGTCTGCCCTTCCCGAAAGAAGGCATCACCGCTAATAGCTAGCCTATTGGTGCTCAGTATAAAGTTCCATTACATTCAACTCATACGTCATGGAAGTTCGCTTCTAGTATGAGGACATCATAGCTCAATAGATGATTTCTCATCTCATCATTAGTATTAACTGTGATAATCTTAATACATTAATTAGAGTGTTCATAGAGAATGGTCTCTTCATTTACTTTACACTATCATAGGTGAGTGCGTTTTGGTAACATTTACTTAGGCTCATTTGAGATTGCTCTCATCTTTTACATTAGCCTCATATCATGTTGTCACAACATTCATTAACATTAGCACATTTGTTTTTCATAATTATTCACCCCTTTTTACGTGAATGTTCAATTCATCATATGCCAATGTACTTGACGATTTGTGTATTTCACACTCTTACTTAACCATTCTAGGGTTTCATCATTTCATAACATAATATTCGTTTCATCATATGCAAATGCACATGGCAATTTAGTATGTTTTACACTCTTACTTAACCCCTCTAGAGTTAAATTATTTCATTACATAAATCTTAGGATCACTTTTTTTGAAGGTATATTAGACTTAGGGATCTATACATAAAAGTCATGAGGCTTCATTCATTGTTCGTTATCTTCAAAAGATTATGTGGTACAAGACTTATGCATCTTGTATGTATGCCATGTTCTCAGTTTTGATCTAAGTAGGCAGCACTATTCTTGAACATTTATTTCACATAGGAATTATGTATTAATACGAAAATTGGGCTAGGGAAACCGGTTTTAAAATCCCTTGAACAACACTTACATTTTTTTATTCATTTTGGTTTGATCCATACGGCTTGGGGACCCAAGTTCGATCCCCAACACCTTCATTTTATTTTCCCCTTAATTTCTCTCTTCATTTATTGCTTAATGGAACTAAGATGATGTGGGATTGAACTCCCACAAACCTCATTTACTTTTTATTTTCATTTCCTTTAAATTTTTCTCCTCTGGCCGAGGGGTTGTGGGTTTAAACCCCTACAGACCCTCATTAATTTCATTTAGTTTTTCTCTTTAAATTTGCCTAGGAGGTCGTGGGTTCGATTCCCACGCCTCACATCTCTTTTATTTCACTTCCTTTGACTCTACTTCACTGCCTAGAGTTCATGGGTTCGACTCCCATGCCTCACATTTATAATCTTTCATTTTATTTAGTCTCCTTCATTATCTAGAGGTTGTGGGTTCGATTTCGATGGCTCACATTTTTTTCTTTTACTCTTCCTTAAATCTGATTAAGAGGTGGTGGGTCGAATCCCACTCCTCTCATTTGTTATTTTTCCTTTTTTAAGTTACATTTTCCATCCAATATTATGGTTCGAATCTCCTTCACCATATTTTTTTTATTTTTTATTTTCATTGTTTTTAACATGGTGAGGTCACGGGTTCAATCCTCCATGACCTCAGTTTTTTAATTCATTTTTTTCAAATTTTTTATCCCTCTTTGCTGACCAAAATTCATCAATAGAAGCTGTAAATTTTCTTTTAATTTTTTAGCATCATTTCATCAAGTTATACCTTAGTTCTTAGGGGAATTTCTTAGTGCATTTAGAACATTTTAGGTGAGTCTTCGTGTGTTCGTTAAGCCAAGACATTATCCCTTAAATAAGACACATTTCAGCTCATCTGAACATCACATTTACATTAACATGTATACATGATATATAAAGAACTATCATGCCATTTCAAGTCCTAAACCATGAAAAATAGCCACGGCAACACATACATACACACATAGTTACATTTTCAGAAACATCAACATAAGTCACATAATTCAAACATACATATAAACACATAATCATTACAAAACACGTTTCATCCCTATTTTCCTACCAGCAAACATAACAAACCTATGATTCAATGGGAGCTAGTGACATGGACATGCAACGGGGATCAATCCTAGTTTTCGGAATGAATATTCTGAACCTTAAGGGGTCACTTGGGAAAGGGACACAGAGAGAAGAGAACCCATACCTTTTTGACATTAAAATCTTGACTTGCTGCCCAAAAATTTAACCCAAGAACACGTCTAAGGCTCCTCAATATCAACTCCACTCGAATGACAACCTCCCTTAGACTATTATGCGATTAACGTTTGTTTTCTTGTGATTTCGTGTGAGTTCTTCAAGTGTGAAGAACATGGTTTACTTTTATGATTTTTTATTGTACTTTGGCAGCGAAAATACGTGGTAATGAATAATAGATATTGAGCGTGAGAGTGGAGAGATAAACGTGAGAGAGTGGGAGTTGTAGGAGGCTTAGGAGTCTAGTTTTAGGACTTAGTCAATAATATTTTGTTTATTAAATAAAAATCTGATTTTTATTTTATTTTTAATCAAATAATGAATAATAAGAATAAATTAATTATATTAATTCAATATATTAAATAAAAATCCCTTTAAAACATTGGTTCCACCTAGGTTGGAATCTGGATGGAGAAGGACTTCAGTTCAAGAGCCAAATTTCGGCCCTCTCTCTCCAAAATGCCCCTCCACGTATTAATTAAATAATTAATTATATATTTAGGGTAATTATGATACTACCCTTAGCTTGTAAAAAGACCATTTTACCCCTAGACCCTCCAAACCTAAGATTTCCCCTTTTTAAATCCGGTAAAGACTCCTTCAAGTAAATCTTCGTATTCGAGAGCCCTACATGGTTGGAACCAACCTTTCCAAGCTCAAGTAACTCCCCAAGTTAGTTGGCTTGGTTGTAGAAAGGGTTCCGAGGTCTGGTTCTACGCGCATCAATCCGTGTGAACCCTGGTCTAATCATAGGCCTTCTTGACACATTAAGCATTTCTTATTTTATCCATTTTTAGGGTTGTTACATTATAACCCCCTTAAGAACATTCGTCCCCGAATGACACTACTCTTTACTAACAATAAATAAGTCATCTGTAGAACGTACGCATGCATAGGTAATCCAATACTCCCCATTGGTGAATATCTGATTCACATATTAACATGATGGTGCACATCCACGAAATGAACTAGTAGTTTCACATTAATAGACTAAGGAACTCTTTCCTAAACTAGTCTCATCAATGCGTACAACATAAGTTAACATATAAATCAAACTAATTAGCAACAAACATGATGACTCAAACATATTAACCTCATACTAGTGCACACACACCATACAGAGTCAAATACCTGAAGGACTAATTAAGGCTACTCACCCAAGACTTCACTAGAGGTGACTTCCCCTGCACACCTAGACTTGAGTGTGAAGAATCATTGCCTCCTTCGAGCCTCTTCACTTGGACCATTAGACTGAACTCTTTCCTTCCCTTGTTCTTAACTTTTCCTAAGCGGACAATTCTTCACCATGTTACCCGGTTTGACACAACTGTAACAAGCGTTAGTGCCCATCATACAGTCTCCTCAATGTAGTTTGCCACACTTCCTGCAAGGTGGTATCTCTTGAGGTTTATCTACTTTATTGTTTCTCTTAACTCTGGACTCGAAATTTCTATCATAGCAACCGTTGGATGGACTTGACTCCCTTTTGTGGGAGAGTTCCTTCTTAAACCTGGGCTTATTCCTTATTTCAGTACTATTGTTCCTTGAAAAATTCTTCTCAACTTGCCTTGACATGTTCCCTTCCCTAGTGTGCTTCCTTTTCCTTCTTTCCTCCACTTGCTCGACATGGACCATACACTTGGAAAGATCTATGCTATCATGCAACATAGCTACCCTACACTCCTACTCGAGATACTGAACAATCCCTATCAAGAATCTACTGATCTTGTTTCTGTTTTTAAGACACCAGAGAAGTGGCATACCTAGAAAATTTCACAAACTTTAGGGGATACTCCCTGGGGATCCTCTGAAGTCTTAGACCAAGTTAAAATAGGAGGATTCATCCTTGTAAACTCTCGTTGCATGTCAGCCATGCTACGTACTGGTGGGTTCTCCCTTTGAACATTCTGTCGGTTCACCTGGACTATCATGTCCTGAGCTTGCATGGTGATGGCCTGTGTCATCTGGGCTAGAGATGCCCTCACCTCAACATCAGTCAACCCAGCAGGGTTAACTGGCATGACTACTCCTTCAGCTGGAGCCTGGGGTGGAACTTGATTGTCCCCAGCAGCTGCTACTCCTCTCATCTGACCAATAGCTCTCCTAGTGTTCATTCTCTGTAAACAAAAAGGATTTGATGTTAGACACACTCATAACATCAAGAAGTCAAACATTAGGAACGACGCGATAAGATCAGAAGAAGGGAAAATTTCCTACGCATCATGCAGTCTCTAATCCAGGATAGTGTTGGATTTCACTACAATGACTTAGAAACTACTCAATGTGGTTGATGAACTTATTATTTCTGTAATTTTACCTAGGGATCTTATACAAACTATTTCACGACTGGAATCTCGATCCCAAATTAGACCGGCATTGTTCACCTCTCAGAGGTCACAGACAATCCTACATACGTCATTCTTACTTCATCTAGGTTAATGTTAGCGGAAAATTCGAAACTTTTTTTTCCTAACATGCTTACTAAACATTCTATTACATATATAATTGTTCACCATCAACCATCTAACATAAACATCATCAAATGAAAGAAGCAGATTATTATAACGATAAAGATGTACTTGCAAAAATGGCACCCATACAATGTCTGAACAAAAATGGGAAAGAAACGCTAGTGGAACATACTCCACTAGCTCAATACTACCACTAAGCTAGAATGTAAATGGGCAAGCATCCTCGAAAGCATAAAGGCCTACAAAGTCCAGATGAATACTCGACGTTCGGAATGCTGCAGCGTTGATCCTGTAGCTCTAGCGTCCACCTTTGCCTGCACCTAAAAATTTAGTACACACTTGTACTAAGTATGTGTTTATGTAAGCACACACCAAGGACATGCATGAGTGAGAATAACTCTTTCCTAGCAACATGATTATAGTAGGTCAAGTCAGTGGACTTGCCAAATTGTGATGAGGAAAGTGAGTGAACTTTAAAAATTTGGATTAGTAAAGTTATACCATGAGAGTAACATGCACCATCATACTTAACATTTTGCACATAGCACACAACAACGTACACATAACACATATCATAATTCATATAACACATAACGTTGTTCTTATCATTTATTCATATGCCATGAGACCTTGGAATCATGGACTTGACATTAAGACTTCCCAAAAGTGAGGGCTCAACATATGGGACCTCAACTAGGGAGTCTTCATTAGCAAACACAAAGTCTGCTTCATTCATTCATACGTACTTCATTTCATTTCATTTATAGGCTAGTGTGAACACAAGTTATACCTAGGATGTAGTTTAAGACTTACATCGAATTCGTTGTGCAATGACCAAGAATGAACTAATGTCATTGCTTTAGTCTAACTCACCTCTTGATCATCCTTCCCTAACACCTTTGGTACCATTCATTTCATTATGTGCATCATTTGAGGCTAGCCTCATTCATTCATTCATTGGGAACTTTAACTTTAACCGAGATAGATCATGTGAGCATCATGAAAGCCAGTGTCACGAAACCCCACACTCAAAAAAGGTGGAATCACGGCCAAAGTGACCCAAAACAAGCTAGCATACATGGGAATTGAAACCCCCCATATCCCTATATTAGCAGTATAGGTTTGAAGACTAGGAGATATAGAAGTCCCATACCCGGCATGCCAGACAATCCCATCTCATGAGAGTTACGTGAACCTCCGCCATTCCCGGAAGAAGGCATCACCGCTCATAGCTAGTTTATTGACGCTCAATATAAAGTTCCATTACATTCAACGCATACATCATGGAAGTTGACTTCTAGTATGAGAACATCATAGCTCACAAGATGATTTCTCATCTCACCATTAGTATTATGTATGTTAATATCAATACTTTCATTAGGGTGTACATAGAGACTGGTCTCTTCATAAACTTTACACTCTCATAGGTGAGTGAAATTTGGTAACATTTACTTAGGCTCATTTAAGAGTGTTCCAATATATTACATTAGCCTCATATCATGTTGTGACCACATTCATTAACATTAGCACATTTGTTTTTCATAATTACTCACCCCTTTTTATATGAATGTTCAATTCATCATATGCCAATGTACTTGACCATTTCTTTGTTTCAGACTCTCACTTAACCCTTCTAGGGATTCATCATTTCATTACATGATATTCGTTTCGTCATATGCCAATGCTCTTTGACGTTTAGTGTGTTTTATATTCTTGTTAGCCCTTCTAGGGTTACATCATTTCATTACATACATCTTAGCTTCACTTGTTAATTTTATTTAAATGTATGTTAGACTTATGGATCTATACATACAAGCCATTAGGCTTCATTCATAATTTGTTTAAGTGATTCATATCTTTCCTAAGATTATGTGGTACAAGACTTATGCATCTTGTATGTATGCCAAGATCTCAATTTTGATCTAAGTAGGCAACATTATTCTTGAACATTTAATTCACGTATGACTTATGTATCAATACGGAATTTCGGCAAGGGAACCCAGTTTTCAAATCCCTTGAACAACACTTAAATTTTTTTGTTCATTTTGGTTTGATAGATACGGCTTGGGGACCCAAGTTCGAGCCCCAATGCCTTCATTTTATTTTCCCCTTAATTTCTCTCTTCATTTTTCGCTTAATGGAACTAAGAGGATGTGGTATAGTACCCCACAACCTCATTTACTTTTTATTTTCATTGCCTTTAAATTTCTCTCCTTTGGCTGAGGGGTTGTGGGTTCAAACCCCCACAGCCCCTCTTTAATTTCTTTTAATTTTTCTCCTTAAATCTGCCTAGGAGGTCGTGGGTTCGATTCCCACACCTCACATCTCTTTTCTTTCATTTCCTTTGACTCTCCTTCATTGCCTAGAGGTCGTGGGTTCGATTCCCACGCCTCACATTTCTTTTCTTTCATTTTCTTTACTCTCCTTCACTGCCTAGAGGTCGTGGGTTCGATTCCCACGCCTCACATTTTTTTTCTTTTACTCTTCCTTAAATCTTATTGAGAGGTGGTGGGTTCAAATCCTAATCCTCTCATTTCTTTTTTTTTATTTTAAGTTACATTTTCCATCCAATACATGGTTTGAATCCCCTTCACCACATTTCTTTTTACTTCTTTATTTTCATGGTTTTTAACATCATGAGGTCACGCGTTCAATCCTCAATGACCTCACTTATTTTGATTCATTTTTTCAACATTTTTGAACCCTCTTTGCTGACGCATACGTGCACTACATATTATCGTGATGTAGGTTCAGATTCTCAGCATCCAGATCATGCATAGATCGATTTCCGATCTCCAGTTCAGCAGATTAAGTGGTGAGTCCTCATTCTCCGAGGACAACAGTCATGAGTTTCATTTCAGTCTTTAGTCATTTAGTTTCAGTTTTTGCTACATTTAGCTAGGGCTTGTCGCAGTATTTCAAGTCCAGTTTAGAGGCTTATTTTAGACATAGTAAGTTTCAACTTACTGTTTAGTTAGTAACTTCATTGTATTAATCTCATCATTTTCGTATTATATCATATTTAGTATATTGGTATTCCTTATCTTTTTATTATAAATTATGATTTAGTTTCCGTAAAAATTTATTATCTTTATTATGTTCATAATCATGCCAACAGGGTTAGCTAAGGAGTCTTGTGGTCCTAGGTTCCGTGTCCACGTCTCGGGGGTAGCTTGGGGCGTGACAAAATGGGTAATAGAAGTGTTTGAAATATATAATATTATTATGATTGTTGAGAGTTCTTTAGAAATTTGTGTTAGGAGAACCTCTTTTTCTATTGTGTTTAGTTAATATGTATTTCAATTCCCGGGCTAATCATCTAGCTTTGATTTCTTTATTTGTTAATGTATATATTTTCTGATATTTTTTCTAGAAGGAAAAATAATTACCCTAATAATTATCATATATGCATTTTAGTTTACTTCATCTAAACTGAACATATGAATTTTCTTGATTATAGTGAACTAGTCTTTGGTAATTCAATTTAAAGATTGTCATTACTACAAATTGCGACGAAGAGGGTCAAAAAGATTTTTAATAAAGAAGATCTTGCTGAATATTGGTGTTTTTAATGTAAAGATGAAGGATAGCTTATGATTTGTGAGTATGAGAAAGTCCTTTTGCTAACAAGATAAATTTTATATTTGGTTTATTTGATGAAATAAACAAGTAACATGGTTATCATAAATTTTTTCTATAATGACAACCATGTTTTTAATTTATTTCATCAATTATAACAAAAATAAAGTTATTTTTTTAGCAAAAGTACTTGCCCATAGTCTAAAATCATGAGCTCTTCTCCATCTTTACATTCAAAGCACTAATCTTCTACAAGTTCTTCTTTGTTGAAAATCTTATTGCCCCTCTTCGTTATACTTTGCACTAGATGACTCTCTTGAAATTGAATTACTTGAGACTCACATCACTATAATCAAGAAAATTCTCATGGTTAGTTAAGATGATCAAAAATAAAATGTCGATATGAAAATTGTTGGTTTAATTTTTTCCATTTTAGAAAAAATAGTAGAAAAATATATTCATGATACAGACAAAGAAAATCAAAGCTTGATGATTTGCCCGAAGAATAAAATACCAACTAACAAAGATTAATCGAAAGACATGTTTTTCTTTACACAAAATTCTAAAGAAATAGCAAGAATTATAACAAATATTTTCAAACACTTGTAACACCCATTGACATTAAACATGAATGTCAATTGGATTAATCTAAATATGTCATACCAATCAAAACTAGAAAATAAGTCAGCATCATTAGTCCAACCTAGATGGAAATCTCTACCTTCTATAATAAAAAGTTGACAATTTTCCATTAGTGATAACATGAACCATAGAAGAGAGAATTGGGTGTAATGAAGAAAAGAGAGAATTAGGCGCCGGGTAATGAAAAAAGAGAGGATTGTTGACTGTGTGCTAACAATTCATAAGTAACTGGTTGTTGGGCTCTTCTATTAAAAAAAGCTTAATAGAAAAATCGTTCTATTTTGTTTACACTCAATACTCAATTTTTCGTTACCCCCAATTCTTTTCCTTTTTTTTTCATTACCCCCAATTCTCTTTCCTATGGTTGATTTTATAGCTTGATAAAAAATATTCAATTTTCTTTTGAAGAATGTAGGGATTTGCGTCTATGTTGGACAGTATTGCAGATACTTTTCTTGTTTTATTTTTTATGATATCTTTCTGTTAATCCAAACGACATTCATAATATTTTAGGTCAATGGATGCTAGAAGTGATTGAAAATCTATAATTTCGTTTTGATTGTTCGGAGTTCTTTAGAATTTTGCATTAAGAGGACCTATTTTTCTATTGTATCTTGTTCATATGTATTTTAATCTATGATCTAATCATTTAGCTTTGTTTTTCTTTGTTGGTTAATGTATATATTGTTATGCTATTTTTTCTAAAAGAAAAAAATTACACTAATAATTATCATATCTGCATTTTATTTTTGATCATCTGAATTGAACATAAGAATTTTTTCTTGATTACAGTGAACTCGCCTTTGGTAATTCAATTTGAAGAAACTCATTACTACAAATTGCGATGAAAAGAATCAAAAAGATTTTCAACAAAGAAAAACATGCTGAAGATTTGTGTTATCAATGTAAAAATAGAGGAGAGTTGATGATTTGTCACTATGAGCAAGTCCTTTTACTGTGAAATCAATTTTATAGTTGGCATATTTGATGAAATAAACTAGTAACATAGTTATCATAAAAATGTTTCTAAAATGGCAACCATGTTTCTAGTTTATTTCATCAATTATTACATAAAAAAATAAGTTTTTTTAGTAAAATGACTTGCCCATTTTCACAAATTATGAGCTTTATCCTCCATCTTTAAATTCAAATCACCAATATTCTACAAGTTCTTTTTTGTTGAAAATATTACTGCCTCTCTCCGTTGTACTTTTTAGTAGATGAGTCTCTTGAAATTGAATTACTTAAGACACAAATCACTATAATCAAGAAAATTATCATGGTTAGTTAAGATGATCAAATTTAAAATGTAGATATGACAATTGTCAGTTTAAATTTTTCTCTTTTAGAAAAGATAGTAGAAAAATATATTCATTATACAGACAAAGAAAATTAAAGATTGATGATTAACCCAAATAATAATTTACTCATTAAGGAAGCACAACAAAAAAACATAATTTCTTTACACAAAATTCTGAAGAAATAGTAAGAATCATAACAAATTACAGATTTTTAAACAGTTCTAGCACCCATTGACTTAAAACGTGAATGTCATTTTGATTAATTGAAATATGTCATACAAATAAAAAAAAAACATCATTAGTCTAACCTAGACGGAAATCGCTACCTTGTATAATAGCAAGTTAAATTTTTTTTACTGATAACATTAAACAAAGAAGAGAGATTTGGTTGTAAAGAAGAAAAGAGATAATTGGGGGGCGTGTAATGAAAAAAGAGAGGTGTGTTGAATGTGTGTCAGCAATTCATAAGCGACTGATTGTTGTATCCAAGAAAACATTCCTCCAATCCAAAAAGTATATCTTTGTTAAATTGGACTCTTCTATTAAAAAAACCTGAATAGAAAAATCTTTCTATTTTCTTTACACTCAATTCTCTCTTATTTCGTTACCCCTAATTCTCTTCTCTTTTTTTTTCCATTACCCCCAATTCTCTTTTCTATGTTTGATGTTATTGCTAGAAAAAATTTAGCTTTCTATTGAAAAATGTAGGGATTTACGTCTATGTTGGACTAGTAATGCTGATGTTTTTCTTATTTTATTTTTTAGATATATTTCGGTTGATCCAAAAGATATTCATAATTTTTTAGATCAATGGGTGATAGAAGTGTTTGAAATCTACAATTTTGTTCGGAGTTGTCTAGAATTTTGTGTGAAGAAAACCTGCTTTTTATTGTATTTATTTAATATGTATTTTAATCTCTGGGCTATTCATCTAGCTTTGGATTTCTTTGTTTGTTAATCTATATATTTTTTCTTCTATTTTTTTTTAAATGAAAAAAGATTATACTAATGATTATCATATCTGCATTTTAGTTTTGATTATCTGAACTGAACATATGAATTTTCTTGATTATAGTGAACTGGTCTTTGGTAATTCAATTTCAAGAAAGTCATTACTACAAATTGCGACGAAGAGGGTCAAAAAGATTTTCAACAAAGAAGAGCTTCATGAATATTGGTGTTTTCAATGTGAATATGAAGGAGAGCTCATGATTTTTGAATATGAGCAAGTCCTTTTTCTAAGAAAATCAATTTTATATTTGTTATATTTTATAAAATAAACTAGTAATACGGTTATCATAAAAAAATTTCTAAAATAACAACCATGTTTCTAGGTGATTTCATCAATCATACCAAAAAATGAATTTTTTAGCAAAAGGACTTGCCCATAGTAAAAAATCATGAGTTCTCCTCCATCTTCACATTCAAAGCACCAATCTTCTACAAGTTCTTCTTTGTTGAAAATCTTATTGCCTCTCCTCGTTGCACTTTGTAGTAGATGAGTCTCTTGAAATTGAATTACTTGAGACTCACATCACTATAATTAAGAAAATTCTCATTGTTAGTTAAGATGATCAAAAATAAAATGCCGATATGAAAATTGTTGATTTAATTTTATCCCTTTAAGAAAAAATAGTAGAAAAATATATTCATGAAACAGACAAAGAAAATCAAAGCTTGATGATTATCCAAAAGAATAAAATACCCATAAACAAAGCACAACACAAAAACATGTTTTCTTAACACAAAATTGTGAATAAATATCAAGAACCATAACAAATTATAGATTTTCAAACACTTCTAGCAGACAATGACCTAAAACATGAATGTTATTTTGATTAATCGAAATATGTTATACAAACAAAACAAGAAAAAAATTTAGCATCATTTGTCCAACCTGGGCTGAAATCGCTACCTTCTATAATAGAAAGTTAATAAATTTTGTTTAGTGATAACCTGAACCATAGAAGAGAGAATTGGGGGCCGGGTTATGAAAAAAGAGAGGATTGTTGAGTGTGTGTCAGCAATTCATAAGTAACTGATTGTTTTATCTAAGAAAAGATTTCTCCAACCAAAAAGTATAACTTTATTCTGTTGCACTCATCTATGAAAAAATCCTTAATAGAAAAATCTTTCTATTTTCTTTACACTCAACACTCTTTTTTCGTTACCCCCAATTCTCTTCTTTTTTTCATTACCTTCACTTCTCTTTTCTTATGGTTGATGTTATAGCTAGAAAAAAAATTCAATTCTCTATTGAAGAATGTAGTTATTTGCATCTATGTAGGATAAGTAATACTGATGTTTTTCTTGTTTTATTTTTATGATATCTTTCAATTGATCCAAACGACATTCATAAATTTTTAGGTCAATGGGTGTTAGAACTGTTTGAAAATCTATAATTTTTTATGATTGTTGGGAGTTCTTTAGAATATTTTGTTACGAGAACCTGTTTTTCTATTGTGTTTAGTTAATACGTATTTTGAGCTACGGGCTAACCATAGAGCTTTGATTTTATTTGTTTGTTAATGTACATATTTTGTCTGCTATCTTTTCTAATAAGAAAAAAAATAACACTAATAATTATGATATCTTTATTTTAGTTTTGATCATCTAAAATGAACATTATAATTTTCTTGATTATAATTTTTCTGCTATATTTTCTAATAAGAAAAAAAATAACACTAATAATTATGATATCTTCATTTTAGTTTTGATCATCAAGCTTTGTAATATATTTTTTTGTTAATGTAAATTTTTTTTATGATATTTTTTCTATACGATAAAAACTTACACTAACAATTGTAATATATGCAGTAGTTATAATCATCTTAACTAAACATGAGAAGTTTCTCGATCATACTGAAGATGGTTCAAGTATTTCAACTTTACGAAACTCATTTGCTACAAATTGCTACGAAGAGGAGCAAAAAGATTTTCAACAAAGAACTTGCTACAGATTTGTGCTTGGAATGACGAGATAGATAAGAGCTCATGATTTCTGAATATCAATATTATTTTTGGTATAATTGATGAAATGAACTAGAAACATAGTCATAGATGGTTTCTAGGAAACGTAATCCTACAACGCGAAACTATACTTTTAGACGCTCCAATGGCCGCCTCGGCCAGCAGCCGACTTCCCTCTGAGGTAGGTTGACTGGTAACTCCATCCGCACTAACATATGTGTAATGCCTAAGACTGAAAAAACCAACGTTAAGACATTACCACTCAAACATGTAACCTACATTGAGAACCACAAGTCATTTGGGAATTAGAAAAAGTAAACAAACTTATCGTAAACGGAAATCTGGAATATGCGTTGATTGGGAAGTTTTCATATGGGTGGCGTGACATACAAGATCTCAAAAAATTGATCCCGAAACAATGTGAACTAAAGGGAGAATGCAATATTGGGTTGCTTAGTAATATACATGTTTTGATAAGGGAGACATTATTGGAGGATTACGTACACCTAGTATCTAACCCAACTTTTACATCACACAGAATAACTGGTCTTTTCCAATGAGAACGCTGAAATGGGATCCAGTGTTCAATCCGGAGGAGGACACAACAACAACAATTGCATGCATATCTTTTCCATCGCTTCCACCAAATCATTTTGGGGAAGAAGTAGTGTTTTCACTTGCACTAGCAGTAGGAAAACCACTACAGGTAGACTTGTCAACAAAGAATAAGACGAGGCCAAGTTGTGCAGGAGTTAAGGTGGATGTAAATCTACTCAAAGAATTCTGAAAACGGATTAAAATTTGAATGAGGAGAAACAGTGAGGAAGTAATGGAGGAATGGATCAAAATTAAGTACAATTATGTGCCAAAGTATTGTCAGACATGGATGATTCAGGGACACAATGAGGAACAATGTTTTGTTGTGAATCCTGAATTTTATCCAAAAAAAAAAGACAAGTTGAAAGGAAGAAAAATGACAGAACAGAGAAGAATCATATTGCTAGGAGAACAGCCGCGGAAGACTCAACAAAAGTGGGAAACATGCAACAATCCAATAGAGAAGAAGGTTTTGTAGAGCAAAGATACAAAAAATTGGGAGGAGACAGACCGAAATAGTTGTAGATGGTTTGGGACAGGGTTGGAATAATTACTGAAAATAAATACAACCTGTTGAAACAAGATAAACAAGAGAAAAGGAAGACAAGGAGAAACGTTATTTGAATTTTGTGGATACAAATGTAGGCACTCCTGGTGTTCAAAGAAGTGCAAACAAGGACAAGAGATCCAAGTTTAAGGATGGCACAATGGATAATGAGCAGGCTGAAGGGTACAATGATGCTGGAAAGAAAAATATAGCAAAACCTAGTGACATTGTGGACAGTTCTCAAGGAAGGAAAAGGGGCGGAGATGTGACTGAAAGGGGTAATGATGAAGTTGTTTCAACAAAGTATAACAATGAGGAGAACAACTACGGAAAAAAAAGTATTGTACTTATTATGAATTACATGACGTGCTTGAACAAGATCTAAATTCGGAGAATGACAATATGGGGACGAGGCAGAATCTGTAATAAGGAAAGGTCCAGACTTAATAGAGGATGATGATGACGTTTTGCAAAAAAAAAGCACCTTGACGAGGATAAAGAGCTGGAATACAATATTCAACAAATTAGCAAGGCATACCAATAGGTTGAAAAATAGACCAAGGAAAGGCAAAGTAAGAATTCCTTTACAGGTCCAAACATGGAGTAGCAGGGAGAGGGCGTCTAATAGTGATCAATGATTGAAAAACATACTCTTCTGGAATATTAGGTCGTTTAATAATCAAAAATCATTTGAGAGATTAATGGACTTAAAAAAAGACACAGATATTCATTCATAGCTCTAATGGAACCATTTCAAAATCTATTTGAGTTGGAAGATTACAAATGAAAATTAGGCTTTGAGCATTTAAAAGTTCTGGAAAGATTTTGGGTTTTTTGGAGGACAATTTTTGAAGGCAACATTATTCTCGATACGGTCCAACAAATAACCATTTCGTTCAGAATTGAAAATAATTTTTTTCTAATTACAGCCGTGTACGCGAGATGTAATGCGTTGGATAGATTAGAATTATGGGAGAGGAGGAGTAAGCAGGAAGTCAGAAATGTCCATATGTTGTCGATGGAGATTTACAATGTTACTCTTACTGAGGAAGAAAAACTAGGAGGCCTTGCATTCACACATAATGAAGCTTTGGAGTTTGCATCATCTCGCAATGCATGTGTGTTAACAGAGGTGCGAAAATCAGGGAGTAAATACACATGTGGAATGGACGAATAGTGGAGTATTGTATTTTTAAACGGTTGGATAGTATTTTTGTGAATCAGGAATAATTGATTTGTTCCCAACATCTGAGGTGCATCATCTGATCAGATAGGGGTCTGACCATGTACCTATGCGTATGAGTTGTAGCTCAAGAGAGGAGATGTTCATAAAGCCCTTCAGATTGTTGAATTTTTTGAGCAAGCACAAACAGTTTAAGCAAATTGTGGACTTTGTTGGGAACCTTTTTATAGAGTTCCTTGCTAAAATGAAGAGAGTTAAGAAAGTACTGTCATATTGAAGTAGATCTGCCTATGGAAATGTTTTTCAACAAATTTCCACCATAAAAGATATGATAAGGGTCAAGGGAATACAATTGAAAATACAACCATCTGCCAACAACAAGGCAAAATTGAGCAATGTTGAAGCAGAATTGAAGAAATATTTGCAAGTTGAAGATGATTTGTGTAGTCTAATGACTAGGATGAAATGGTTTTAAGATGGGGATAGAACTACGAAATTTTTCCATTCGTATGTCAAAGGAAAAAGGAAGAAGTTGCTTATTGTTCAAATAGTGACAAACCAAGAAATTACGGTGCAGACAAATGAACAGATTGGTCAAGTGGTTGTGGGATTTTTTGAAGAACAATTTCATGTAAAAATCCTGGAAACGGACTATGCCGTGATTAACCAGATTTCAAAGAGTATATCAGATGACGAAAATTAGGCAATGAGTAAGCTTCTAGATCAGGATGAAGTGATAAAGCGGTCTTTGATTGAATAGGAGTTGTGCTTGTGGGCCGTATGGATTTACAGCATGAAAAGAAAACTCTCAGTGAATGAATGGATTAATCATATGAAGGTAAAGGGTTTTCTATTCAAGATTGGTTTTTTCCTATGGAGGGTTTGAAGGGGGAGAATAGCCACATATGATAATTTAACGAAATTGAGGATATATGTGGTCTCAAAATGTTACTGTTGTGAAGAAGGTCAATTGGAGACATGTCTTATCTTTTACTAGCAGCTCCCATAGAACAAAATCTATGCAAGCATTTTTCTTCTTGTGTAAGTCTCAGCCTAACTAGAAATTAAAACAAACCAGTTATAGATGATGGGAGCACAAGATGTCACAAAAATAAGATCAGATACTAAAGGTAGTCCCTGCAATCATAATGTGGGAATTATGGAAGAGAATAAATGTTATAAAACATGGGAAGGTGATAATTTGTAGGTCTATGTATTATCAATGCCAATTGGGAATACATCAACTAATAAGGATCAAATTTCCATGGATCGAAAGGATGTCAAAACATTGGTCAGAAATGGTGGATACACTTCAGAGATATTCGTCCAACATACATTATCTACTCGTGAGGTGGAAGATGCCAATACAGGGTTAGTTTACTTGCAACACGGATGGATCTAGTGAAGGAAACCCGATCAGAGTGTTCATAGTTTTTGTATACGAAATGAAAGAGGAGATATCATATATGCAGAGGCACAGAGCATAGGGGAGGCAACCAATATACATGGATGCATAGATTAGAGCTGTGTGGGATGATTAAAAGTATTGCATCAGTCTGTAACACCCCGTATACAAAACGAACAAAAATCAGTTTTTCAAAAATCTACATGTGCAATCAACTATAACTATCGACGGACCGTAGTAAGATCTATGGCTTGTATTGTGCATCCGTCGTTTTCCACTGAATCTCTCCAATAACATGTCCTAGAAAAATTGACGAAGTGTTAATCCACGGACAGAACTACGGTCCTTAAGTCAGACTACGCTCCATGGTGTTTGTCGGTGCATTGAGACTCAAGTTACCCAACCTCTGACATGAACTACAGATGACCAGCACGGACCGTCCTTTGATCTACAGTTTGTAGGTCTGACCTTAAGTGATGTTTAGTAGCTAGTTAAGGGGAATTGCTGATAGGATCAACTTCAAATGGTCATAACCTTTAGAACAAAATGTATTAGGTGTCCCATGATCAATGATATGATAAATATTAATTACATTATCTTTACATAGCCATCGAGTTTGCTAAACTCTAACCTTTGAGTAAAAATTTAAAAACAACATCTTCTATCGTTTGAGATAATTACTTAAAGTTATCTTAAAAGTTCTCTTAAAATTAATTATCCCTTTTTCTGTTCAAAACACTTTTGGAATCTCAGTTTCCCTCATCTTTGATGTGAAAAACATTTACTCTTGGGAATACTTAGTTCCCATATTTCATTTAAAGAAAATGAACTTTTCTCTTACTCTTTACTCAACTTCAAAACTTAAGTCTTTAAACAAAGGCAAAACGTTTGTAAAAAGACCTTTGGAAACTTGAAATGACTTTCTCTTACTTGACGCTTGACTTCTCTTCACTTTGATATTTACTATTCTTGACTTGACTCTTAATTGATCCTTGAATTGAATTATGGATTCAAATATTATAGTTTGTGTTTGCAAAGATTTCATGTTTTTTTTAGTAGGCAAAACATGAGAAAAGTCACGAAATCACTGTCTTGGAACCAGTCCCCGATGCAAAGTTGTTTTAAATAATTCTTCGCAAAATTAAATTTTTAGACAGAGGGTTCCACGTCCTAACCACGACGTGGAATATCATTTGCTCATTAGGCGAGCAAGTCAGCGACACGTACATGTGTACCAGATCCTGCTCGACTTTTTCCTTATTTCTTCTACAGCCCCAACTCTCCTAAACTTAATATTCTTCTAAAATTCTTTTCAGAATCTGATGCCCAGCATATGTACTCCAGAACCTAACTCAATAAAACTCTAAAACTCAACGTAAAGATCTCAGAAGCTCCACAATTCAACCAAATTCAAGAACAACATAAGTTCAAGAATACATGTCAAGAACATCATATTTCAAATTATTTTAGGACGAATTACGCTGAACTACAAATTCTTGGCGCGTGGGTGAATGAACACAACGCTATGAAACACTCACATACCTTGTAGGAACTTGGCGAATCCACAATCAAAATCGATCGTTATTGGTGACTATTGCTTTTCCTATTCTCTTTTCTCTTGCGTTCTTTATCCAAAAGCCCTTACTCTCTTTTTCAAAACTATAGAGTTAACTAACTTTGTTTTGCCCCAATTTATTTACTAAAAATGGATCTAATTAGTTGGGTAAGGAAAAGATCAAACTACTCTTCCAAAATTCCGACTGGCCAATTCCTTATTTGAATAACCGAACATCATAAGGGCATAACTTACTCATACGAACTCAAAATTATTTTAAATCAACGGCATTAGGAAGATCCTTACTACCATAGTTGCAAATACGGCTAACTCATCCAGTTCTAGAAGTTATGACCGTTTGAAGTTGACAAAAGCTCAATTTTTCATAACTTTAGAAATATCTAGATTTTTAATTATTTCCAAAAATGATTATTTCAAATTCTAAGCTTCTTCCTACCTATTTCAATTTGCGATATGATAAATGATTCAACAAAATAGTTAAGGGCAAAATATGACTACCAACAAAAGACTAGATTCTCAAAAGAGCTAACTAGTGATACAATATCAGAAAAACACTAAAATTTACAAGACAAATCAAAGAAAATCGATTAAAATCTCCTAAACAAGCAACACTTTTTTTATCCCTTCAATAACATGAAGGGAAAGTTCTAGAGAAAGATGCAAAATATAAAATGAGAAAATTCTAAGCACACATGGCACAAGTATCAATCAAAATGGATATATTTTATTTCTAAGAAAGATGGGATCATAAAAAACAACAAATAAATAAACTAAATATAAAGTCACAAACACGATCTTAAGTGTCAAAGAGTATGAAATGTCCTAATAAATCAAGCATTCACAAGAAAATACTACTCAAAGATTAGGCCTAAATAACGATTATCACATCACACAAAAGGGTATTTTCTTTTCTCTCAAAAATAAATTAAAATAAAAATAATATAAGACACTCAATTTAAAGGGACTATCCTAAGAATAAGAATAAAAACAAAATCCAAGAACTCTATCCTAAAAAATAAAAGAATCGATAAAACAGTAAAAACTAGGAATTCAATCTTCATCCAACACTTAAAAAAATGTTATGTCCCCAAAGTATCAAATAATATTTTTATGTCAATAGATGATAGAAGTGTTTGAAAATCTATAATATTGTGATGATTCTCGGGAGTTCTTTGGATTTTTGTTTTAGGAGAACATGATTTTCTGTTATGTTTTGTTAATGGATTTTATTCTCTGGGCTAATCATCAAGCTTTGATTTTCTTTGTTATTAATGTACATATTTAGAAAAAAATTACACTAACAAGTGTCATATCTGCATTTTAGTTTTGATCATTTGAACTAAACATGAGAAGTTTCTTCAATATATTGTGAAGTAGGTCTATGGTATTTCAATTTCAAGAAACTCATCTGCTACATGTTGAAATGAAGAGGGGCAAGAAGATTTTCCACAATGAAGAACTTGTAGAAGATTGATACTTTCAAAATTAAAATGTAGGAGAGCTCATGATTTGTGACTATAGTCAAGTCCTTTTGCAAAAAAAATCAATTGTATTTTTGTATATTTAATCTATGTTTCTAGTTTATTTCATCAAATTTACAAAGAAAAATATATTCATGAAACTAACAAAAAAATAAAACTTGATGATTAGCCCGAAGTATAAAATACATATTAACAAAGCATTACAGAAAGGCATGTTTTTCTTAACAAAAAATTCTGAAAAAATAGCAAGAATTATAACAAATTATACATTTTCAAACACTTCTAGCTCACATTGACCTAAAACATGAATGTCATTTTGATTAATCAAAATATGTCATACAAATCAAAACAATAAAAACAATCAGCATCATTAGTCAAACCTAGATGGAAATCGCTACCTTCTATAATTGAAAGTTGAAAATTTTCGCTTAATGATAACATGAACCATAGAAGAGAGAATTTGTGGTAATGAATAAAAGAGAGAATTAGAGGCCGCATAATGAAAAAAGAGAGGATTGTTGAGTTTCTGTAAACAATTCATATTTAACTGATCAATACAAAAAGTATCACTTTGTTCAATTGAACTAAACTTAATAGAAAATCTTTCCATTTTCATTACACTCAATACTCTCTTTTTTCATTACCCCCAATTATCTTCCTTTTTTTCATTACCCCCAATTCTCTTTTCTATGGTTGATGTATTGCTTGAAAAGAAATTCATTTTTCTATTGAAGAATGTAGGGATTTGCGTCTCAATTGGACCAGTAATGCTGATATGTTTTTCTTGTTTTTTTTATGATATCCTACAGTTGATCCAAACAACATTTATAAATTTTTAGGTCAATGGATGCTAGAAGTGTTTGAAAATCTATAATTTTTTATGATTGTTGGGAGTTCTTTATAATTTTGGGTCAAGAGAATATGTTTTCTATTGAATTTTCTTAATATGTATTTCAATCTCCGGGATAATAATCTATATTTGATTTTCTTTGTTTGTTAATCTATATATTTTATGCTATTTTTTCTAAAACAAAAAAAATTACACAAATAATTATCATATTTGCATTTTTGTTTTGATCATTTAAACTGAACATAAGAATTTTTCTTGATTAGAGTGAACTCGTCTTTCGTAATTCAATTTCTGGAAACTCATTACTACCAATTGCGACGAAAATAATCAAAAAAAATTTACCAAAGAAAAATCTGCTGAAGATTGGTCTTTTCAATTTAAAGATGGAGGAGAGCTCATGATTTGTGAGTATGAGCAAGTCCTTTTGCTAGGAAAATAAATTTTGTAGTTGGTATATCTGATGAAATAATTTAATAACATGGTTATCATAAAAATGTTTCTAAAATGACAACCATGTTTCTAGTTTTTTTCATTAATTATAACAAAAAAATTAATTATTATATTAGCAAAATGACTTGCCCATAGTCACAAATTAGGAGCTCTCTCCTTCATCTTTACATTCAAAGCATCAATCTTCTACAAGTTCTTCTTTGTTGAAAATCTTATTGCCCCTCTCCTTTGTACTCTGTAGTAGATGAGTCTCTTTAAATTGAATTACCTAAGATTCACATCTCTATAAGCAAGAAAATTCTCATTGTTAGTTAAGAAAATAAAATATAAAATGCAAAAATGACAATTATCGGTCTAATTTTTTCCCTTTAAGAAAAAATGGAAGAAAAATATACTCATTGTACAGAATAACAAAATAAAAGCTTGATTATTAATTAAAAAAAAAAAAAAAGTACCCAGTAAAAAAGCACAGCAGAAAAACATATTTTTTTAACACAAAATTCTGAAGAAATAATAAGAATCATAACAAATAATATATTTTCAAACACTTCTAGCACCCATTAACCTAAAACACGAATGTCATTCTGAATAATCGAAATATTTCATACAAAAGCAAAACAAAAAAAATAGCATCATTAGTCCAACCTAGACGGAAATCATTACCTTCTATAATAGAAAGTTGAATTTTTTTAAGTGATAACATGAACCATAGAAGAGAGATTTGGTGGTAATGAAGAAAAGAGAGAATTACGGGGCGTGTAACGAAAAAGAGAGGATTGTTTAGTGTGCGTCAACAATTCATAAGTAACTGATTGTTGTATCCAAGAAAAGATTCCTCCAATCAAAAAGTATAACTTTGTTCAATTGGACTCTTCTATGAAAAAAACCTTAATAGAAAAATCTTTCTATTTTCTTTACAGACAATTCTCTGTTATTTCTTTACATCCGATTCTCTTCTTCTTTTTATTACACCAAATTTCTTTTGTATGGTTGATATTATTGCTAGAAATAAAAATTCAGCTTTCTATTGAACAATGTAGGGATTTGCATCTATGTTTGACCAGTAATGCTGATGTTTTTCTTGTTTTATTTTTTATGATATCTTTCAGTTGATTTAAAAGACATTCATAATTTTTTAGTTCAATGGGTGCTATAAGTGTTTGAAATATACAATTTTTTTATGATTGTTGGGAGTTCTTTAGATTTTTTTGTTAAGAAACCCTGCTTTACAATTGTGTTTGTTTAATGAGTAGTTTAATCTCTGGGCTATTCATCTAGCTTTGATTTTCTTTGTTTGTTAATCTATATATTTTTTTCTGCAATTTTTTCTAAAATGAAAACAATTACACTAATAATTATCAAATCTGCATTTTAATTTTGAGCATCTGAAGTGAATATGAATTTTCTTGATTATATTGAACTGGTATTTGGTAATTCAATTTCAAGAAAGTCATTACTAAAAATTGCGACGAAGAGGGTCAAAAAGATTTTCAACAAAGAAGAGCTTGCTGAAGATTGGTTTTTTCAATGTAAAGATGGGAGATAGCTCATGATTTGTAACTATGAGCAAGTCATTTAGCTAAGAAAATGAATTTCATATTTGGTATATTTGATGAAATAAACTAGTAACATGTTTCTAAAATGACAACCATGTTTCTAAAATGACAACCATGTTTCTAGTTTATTTCATCAATTATAAAAAAAAATTAGCAAAAGGACTTGACCATAGTCACAAATCATGAGCTCTCCTCCATCTTTACATTTAAAACACCAATCTTCTATAAGTTCTTTTTTGTTGCAAGTCTTATTGCCCCTCTTCGTTGCACTTTATAGTAGATGAGTCTCTTGAAATGGAATTACTTGAGACTCACATAACTATAATCAAGAAAATTCTCATGGTTAGTTAAGATGATCAAAACTAAAATGCCAATATGAAAATTATTGGTTTAATTTTTTCCCTTTTAGAAAAAATAGTAGAAATATATTCATTAAACAGATAAAGAAAATCAAAGCTTGATGATAAGCTCAAAGAATAATCTACCCAAAAAACAAAGCACAACACAAAAACATGTTTTCTAAACACAAAATTGTGAAAAATAGCAAGAATCATGACAAATTATAGATTTTCAAACACTTCTAGCACCCAATTACCTAATACATAATGTCATTTTCATTAATTAAAAAAGGTCATACAAACCAAACAATAGGAAAATAAACATCACTACTCCAACCTGAGCGGAAATCGCTACCTTCTATAATAGAAAGTTGAAAATTTTTGTTTAGTGATAACATGAACCATAGAAGAGAAAATTTGTGGTAATGAAGAAAAGAGAAAATTGGAAGCCAGGTAATAAAAAAAGAGAGGATTGTTGAGTGTTTGTCAACAATTCATAAGTAACTGATTGTTGTATCCAATAAAAGATTCCTCCAATCAAAATGTATAACTTCTTTCAATTGAACTCTTCTATGAAAAAAAAAACATTAATATAAAAATCTTTCTATTTTCTTTACAGTCGATTCTCTGTTATTTCGTTACCCCCAATTTTTTTTTTATTACCCCCAATTCACATTTCTATTTAGATGTTATTGCTAGAAATAAAAATTCAGCTTTCTATTGAAGAATGTAGGGATTTGCGTCTATGTTGGACAAATAATGTTGATTTTTTTCTTGTTTTATTATGTATGATAGCTTTCGGTTGATCCAAAAGACATTCATAATTTTCGGTTCAATGGGTACTAAAGTGTTTGAAATCTATAATTTTGTTATGATTGTTGGGAGTTCTTTAGATTTTTTTGTTTAGAAAACCTGCTTTAGAAATTTGTTTGTTTAATGTGTAGTTTAAAATCTGGGGTATTCATCTAGCGTTGATTTTCATTGTTTATTAATCTATATATTATTTTCTTCTATTTTTTAAAAAATGAAAAAAATTACACTAATAATTATCAAATCTGCATTTTAATTTTGAGCATCTGAAGTGAATATGAATTTTCTTGATATATTGAACTGGTATTTGGTAATTCAATTTCAAGAAAGTCATTACTAAAAATTGCGATGAAGAGGGCCAAAAAGATTTTCAACAAAGAAGAGCTTGCTGAAGATTTGTTTTTTCAATGTAAACATGGGAGATAGCTCATGATTTGTTACTATGAGCAAATCATTTAGCAAAGAAAATCAATTCATATTTGGTATATTTGATGAAATAAACTAGTAAGATGTTTCTAAAATGAACACCATGTTTCTAAAATGACGACCATGTTTCTAGTTTATTTCATCAATTATAACAAAAATAAAATTATTTTTTGCGCAAAAGGACTTGCCCATAGTCACAAATCATGAGCTCTCCTCAATTTTTACATTTAAAACACCAATCTTCTACAACTTTTTTTTGTTGCAAGTCTTATTACCCCTCTTCGTTGGACTTTATAGAAGATGAGTGTCTTGAAATTGAATTACTTGAGACTCACATAACTATAATCAAGAAAATTCTCATGGTTAGTTATGAAAACTATTGGTCTAATTATTTCCCTTTTAGAAAAAATAGTAGAAATATATTCATTAAATAGATAAAGAAAATCAAAGCTTTATTATTAGCCCAAAGAATAGTCTACCGAATAAACAAAGCACAACACAAAAACATGTTTTCTAAACACAAAATTGTGAAGAAATAACAAGAATCATGACAAATTATAGATTTTCAACCACTTCTAGCACCCAGTGACCTAAAACATGAATGTCATTTTCATTAATTGAAATATGTCATACAAACCAATCATGAAGAAAAACAACATTATTAGTCCAACCTGGGCAGAAATCGCTACGTTATATAATAGAAAGTTGAATTATTTTTTTTAGTGATAACATGAACCATAGAAGAGAAAGTTTGTAGTAATGAAAAAAAGCGAGAATCTGGGGCCAGGTAATGAAAAAAGAGAGGATTGTTGAGTGTTTTTCAAAAATTCATGAGTAACTGATTGTTGTATCCAAGAAAAGATTCTTCCAATCAGAAAGTATAACTTCGTTCAATTGAAGTCTTCTATGAAAAAAAAAACGTAATAGAAAAATCTTTCTATTTTCTTTATAGTCAATTCTCTGTTATTTCGTTACCCCCAATTCTCTTTTTTTTATTACCCCCAATTCACTTTTCTATTTAGATGTTATAGCTAGAAATAAAAATTCAATTTTCTATTGAAGAATGTAGGGATTTGCGTCTATGTTGGACCAGTAATGCTAATGTTTTTCTTGTTTTATTTTTTATGATATCTTTCGGTTGATCCAAAAGACATTCAATGGGTGCTAGAAATGTTTGAAATCTATAAATTTTTTATGATTGTTGGGAGTTCTTTAGAATTTTGTGTTAAGAAAACCTTCTTTTCTATTGTGTTTTGTTAATTAGTATTTCATTCTCCAACTAATCATCAACCTTTGATTTTCTTTATTTGTTAATGTATATATTTTTTATGATATTTTTCTTAAAGTGAAAAACTTACACTAACAATTGTCATATCTGTGATGTAGTTATAATCGTCTTAACTAAAGATGAGAAGTTTTTCGATCATACTGAAGTTGGTCTCAGGTAATTCAACTTTAAGAAACTGATATTGCTACAAATTGTGACGAAGAGGAGCAAGAAGATTTTCAACAAAGAAGAACTTGCTGAAGATTGGTGATTTGAATGAAGAGATAGATGAGAGCTCCTGATTTGTGAATATCAATATTATTTTTGGTATAATTGATAAAATAAACTAGAAACATGGTCATAGATGCTCTCTAGGAAACGTAACCCTGCACCGTGAAACTCTAGTTTTAGACGCTCCAATGGCGCCTCGGTTAGCAGCCAACCTCCCTCGAAGGTAGGTTGACAGGTAACTCCATCCGCACTAACATATGTGTAATATCTAAGACTGAAAAAACCAACGTTAAGACATTACCACTCAAACCTATATCTTACCTGCATGGATAACCACAAGTCATTTGGGAATTATAATAAGTAAACTAGATGATCGTAAACGAAAATCTGGAATATGCAGTGATTTGAAAGTTTTCATATGGGTGGCCTGACATATAAGATCTCAGAAAAATTGATCCCTAAACAATGTGAACTAAAGGGAGAATGAAATATTGGGTTTCTTAGTAATAGACATGTTTTAATAAGGGAGACATTATTAGAGGATTATGTGCACCTACTATCTAACCCAACTTTTACATCACACAGAATAACTGGTCTTCTCCAATGAGAACGCTGAAATGGGATCCAGTGTTCAATCCCGAGGAGGACACAACAACAACAATTTCATGGATATTTTTTCATCGCTTCCACCAAATCATTTTGGGGAAGAAGTAGTGTTTTCACTTGCACCAACAGTAGGAAAGCCACTATAGGTAGACTTGGCAACAAAGAATAAGACGAGGATAAGTTGTGCAAGAGTTAAGGTGGATGTAAATCTACTCAAAGAATTATGAAAACAGATTAAAATTTGAATGAAGAGAAACAATGAGGAATAATGGAGAAATGTATCAAAATTAAGTACAATTATGTGCCAAAGTATTGTCACAAATGTATGATTCAGGGACAAAATGAGGAACAATGTTTTGTTGTGCATCCTGAATCTTATCCGAAAAAAAAACAAGACAAGTTGAAAGGAAGGAAAACGACAGAACAGAGAAGAATACTATTGCTAGGAGAACAACCATGGAAGACTCAACAAAAGTGGGAAACATTAATAGTCCAATAGAGAAAAGTTTTTGTAGAGCAACGATACAAAAAATGGGGAGGAGACAAACCGAAATAGTGAGAGAATGTTTGGAACAGGGTTGGAATAATTACTGAAAATAAATATAACATGTTGAAAAAAGATAAACAAGAGAAAAGGAAGGAGGAGGAGAAAGGTGATTTGATTTTATAGATAGTAATGTAGGGAATCCTGGTGTTAAAAGGAGTGCTAACAAGTACAAGAGATCCAGGTTTAAGGATGGCACAATGGATAATGAGCAAGCTGAAGGGTACATTCATGCTGGAAAGAAAAATATAGCAAAATCAGGTGAAATTGTGGACAGTTCTTAATGAAAGAAAAGGCGCGGAGATGTGACTTAAAGGGGTTATGATGAAGTTGTTTCAACAAAGTATAACAATGAGGAGAACAACTACGAAAAATAAAAGGACTGTAATGATTATGAATTACGTGACGTGCT
This sequence comes from Solanum peruvianum, assembly GCA_027705065.1. Lineage (NCBI taxonomy): Eukaryota > Viridiplantae > Streptophyta > Magnoliopsida > Solanales > Solanaceae > Solanum > Solanum peruvianum. The sequence continues at coordinate 9,340,675 of JAKWJD010001758.1, read as the reverse complement.
TGAACAAGATCTAAACTCGGAGAATAACAATAACAGGGACGAGGCAGAATCTGTAATAAGGAACGGTCCAGACTTAATAGAGGACGATGATGATGTTTAGTAGAAAAAAAGGACCTTGAGGAGGATAAAGAGATGGAATACAATATTCAACAAATTAGCAAGGCATACCAATAGATTTAAAAATGGAGCAAGGAAAGGCAAAGTAAGAATTCCTTTACATGTCAAGACAAGGAGCAGCAGGGAGAGGGCGTCTAATAGTGATCAATAATTGAAAAAACTAATCGTCTAGAAAATTAGGTCGGTTAATACTCAAAAATTATTTGAGAAATAAATGGACTTAAACAAAAGACACAGATATTCATTCATATCTATAATGGAACCATTTCAAAATCTATTTGAGTTGGAAGATTACAAAAGGAAATTAGGCTTTGAGCATGCGGGGGTGAACAGTTCTAGAAAGATTTGGTTTTTTTAGGACAATTTGGTAAGGTAACATTATTCTTGATACGGTCCAACAAATAACCATTAAGTTAAGAATAGGAAATATTTTTTTTCTAACTCACAACTGTGTACGCGAGATGTAATGCTTTGGACAGATTAGAATTATGGGAGAAATAGGAGGAGTTAGCATGAAGTTAGAAATGTCCATGCGTCGTTGTAGGAGATTTCAATGTTACTCTTGATGAGGAATAAAAACTAGGAGGCCTTGCATTCAGTCATAATGAAGCTTTGGAGTTTGCATCCTATCTAAATGCATGTGCATTAACAGAGGTGCGAAAATCCGGGAGTTAATACACATGGTGGAATAGACGAATTGAGGAGGATTGTATTTTTAAAAGGTTGGATAGTATTCTTGTGAATCGGAATTATAGATTTGTTCCCTACATCTGAGGTGCATCATCTGATCAGACAGGGGTCTGACCATGTACCTTTGCATATGACTTGTAGCTCAAGAGAGGAGACGTTCATAAAACTCTTTAGATTCTTGAATTTTTTGAGCAAGCACAAACAGTTTAACCAAATTGTGGACTTTGTTGGGAACCCTTCTTATAGAGTTCCATGCTAAAATGAAGAGAGTTAAGAAAGCACTGTCAGCTTGAATTAGATCTGCCTATGGAAATGTTTTTCAACAAATTGCCACCATAGAAGATGTGATAAAGGTCAAGGAAATACAATTGAAAATACAACCACATGCCAACAACCAGGCAGAATTGAGCAAAGTAGAAGCAGAATTGAAGAAATATTTGCAAGTTGAAGAAGATTTTTGTAGTCTAAAGGCTAGGATGAAATGGTTTTAAGATGGGGATAGAACTACGATATTTTTCCATTTGTATGTTAAAGGGAAATGGAAGAAGTTGCATATTGGTCAAATATTGAGTGACCAAGAAATTACGTTGCAGACAAATGAACAGATTGATCAAGTGGTTGTGGGATTTTATGGAGAGCAATTTCATGCAGAAATGTTGGAAACGGACTATGTCCAGATTTACCAGATTCCAAAGAGTATATCAGATGACGAAAATGAGGCAATGAGTAGGCTTCTAGATCAGGATGAAGTGAAAAAAGTGGTCTTTGCATTGAATGGGAGCATTGCATGTGGGCCGGATGGATTTACAGGGCATTTCTTTAAATGTTGTTGGGACATCATAGGGGATGATGTTACTAAATTAGTAAGAGCTTTTTTTCTATGGGCAGGAGATGTCAAAATTTGTTACTCATACCAACTTAGTATTTCTACCCAAGAAACAATCAGTACGAAGCTTCTCAGATCTAAGACCAATAAGTCTTAGTAATTTTCTGAATAAGATCATTTCACGAGTGGTTCATGAAAAATTCTGTTGGTCTTACCCAAGATAATTTCTCCAACCCAGTTAGGTTTTGTGAAGTGCAGAAGTATCACTGAGTATGTATTGTTAGGCACAAGAAATTATTAGATATATGGATATGAGGGGGAAAATGTTAACGTGGATGTGAAACTGGATATGACCAAGGCATATGACAGAACTTAATGTATATTCTCAATTAAAGAGATGAGAATATAGAGTTTCTCTGAAATGTTTTTTGATATGATATGGAGGATTATGTCCAAAAACTCGTATTTAGTTCTGATTAATGGTAGGGAACATGGTTTTTTCAGATCTTCGAGAGGATTGAGGCAGTGAGATCCTCTATCCCCTACTATTTTAATTATTGCAGCAGAGGTCCTAGAAACAGCTTACATGGGGATGCATATTTTAAGGGATATAATTTGCCACAGTGGAGTCCTGAGATTAATCATTTATCCTAGTAGATGATACAATCCTTTTTCCCTCTAGGAAAGAAGTTTAGCGATCAAAATAATGCAGGTGCTAAAAGAGTATTCAAGTACATCTGGTCAAATGATTAATAAATATAAGAGTTGCTTTTATCTTCATGAGAAAACACCTCTTATTGCGGAAATTAGACTGAGGAAGTTAGATGGGATAAGACAAAGAACTTTTCCTTTTCTGTATTTGGGATGTCCAATATTTTATGGGAGGAGCATCTTTTGGTATTTTGAAGACTTAATTAGGAAAGTTGCTATGATAACCTTCTCATGGCATAATAAATGTCTATCAGTTGGAGGTAAGCATGTTCTTGTAAATGATGTTCTTCAATCTATGCCAGATTACTTTTTATCAACTATGAATCCAACAAAGATAAGTCATGGACCAAAATCATCAAATTTTTACTAAATTCTTTTGGGAAATGTGGGGGGAGTTAAAGGTAAACACTTGGTGCCATGGGGGGATATGTTTCTTCCAAAAGAGGAAGGTGGAATTGGATATATGTAGATTGAAGATATAAATAAAGCCTTGTTTTCTTAGCTATGGTGGAACTCTAGAGTATCCATAAACTCTTTATGGGCTGAATACATGTGGAATAAGTAGTGCAAAACAATGCATCTGTTAATTGTAAACAGTTTAGGAGCCTCACAGGTTTGGAAGAAGATGATTAAGATCAGAGTGGAGGTAGAACATGATATATAGTGGCAAATCAAGACTGGAAAATCTAGTTTTTGATTTGATAATTGGAACAGGCAAGGATCATTATACTTTACTGAAGGAGAGTTGGCACAAGATGAGGAATTGGAGGTAAATTATTTTATCATAAATTATGAGTGGAATGAAGAAAAGCTAAAATAAGTGACTTCGGAGGAAATGGTACAACATACAACAACGAAAATCAGGCTCATTCTCAAGGAAGTCAGCTGACAAAGCATGGTGGATGCATAGCATTAAAGGCGATTTCACTATCAAATCAACCTATAAAAACATGAAAAGAAAACTGCCAGTGAATGAATGGAGCAATTATATAGGGGTAAAGGGTTTGCCACTGAAGATTGGTTCTTTCTTATGGAGGGTTTAAAGAAGTCGATGATATATGCGGTCTCAAAATGTTACTGTTGTGAGGAGGGTCACTTGGATACATATCTTATCTTTTACTAACAACTCCCATCGCACAAAATCTATGGAAGCATTTTTCTTCTTGTGTAGGTCTCAGCGTAACTGGAAATCTAAAACAAATCATTTATAGATGGTGGGAGCACAAGATGTCACATAAATAAGATCAGATACTAAAGGCAGTCCCTGCAATCATAATATGGGAATTATGGAAGAGAATAAATGCTATAAAACATGGGAAGGTGATAACTTATAGGTCTATGTATTATCAGTGTCACTTGGCAATACATCAATTAATAAGAATCACATTCCATGGATCAAAAGTATGTCAAAACATTGGTCAGAAATGGTGGATACACTTCAGAGATATCCGTCCAACATACATGATCTACTTGTGAGGTGGAAAATGCCAATACAGGGTTGGTTTACTTGCAACACGGATGGAGCTAGTAATGGAAACCCGGTCAGAATGCTTATGGTTTTTGTATACAAAATAAAGGAGGAGTTCTCATATATGCAGAGTCACAGAGCATAGGGGAGGCAACCAACATACATGGAGGCAGAGGTTAGAGACGTGTGGGATGCTTTTAAGTATTGTATAAGTCATAAGATGAATACTATTCATGTGGATACAAATTTATTGATTTTAAAGGACATAATTGTGATGAATTGGAAAATACCATGGGAGTTTGCTAAACAAAGGGAAGACATACATGAAATGGTGGCTCAAATCATTGTAGTGTGCAACATATTTTCAGAGAGACAAATTGGCTAGCAGACTTTGTAGCAAATACAACAATTGACAAAGAAAGAAAACAGGTATTCTTAAGCTTTAATCAATTACCAAGTCTGGGAAGAAAGATTCTTAATATGGGAAAGCAATAAATCCTTCAGTTCGTATAAAATAAAGAAGAATAAAAATAGACAACAATGGGTAGCATGCTTAGTTACAGTGACGACACAGCTATATAAACAAGTTATATTCTGTAATTAACTGGAGCAGAAGTGTTGTCAAAGAACTACTCCTAGGAATAAGCCATGTCAGCAAGCAAAATGGGATAAAGAGACGTGTAAAAGTGAGAGTGAAGGGTCCAAATCTGATATTTTTGAAGCACTCAGCAAGGAATCTAATGGATGAAAAGTCCTTTTTTCGTATTCGGCTTCATCTACAGCAAGAATCATAGTTAAATGAGAAGAATAGAAAAGAGTAAGCAAGTGAGAAGGGTAAATCACTTATACAAATTTTAAAAGCTAAAAAGGACGGCCACTAATAACTATCACGTTTGACAAGATCTCCAAATTCCAACCGAAAAGTACGCCTATAACAGTCACAATCAGCTGGTAGGAGAGGTAACACAATTCAAAAAAGAGGCGGACAAACCTTTGAAAGCTTATGATAATAGCAGGTCACAAATGCTTGATGAAGAATGTTTATTCCATGGAGAAGTACATTTTCATGCCTACAAGGAGGCGGAATGAGCAAGGAAGAAGGGAGAAGTGAAAAAGGAAGTTTAAAGAGCATTTGTGGAAACCCTGCAAAAGGGGACTTTTATTAAAAATGTGTGGTCTGGTCACTTTGGGGCCGACTAGAACCCATTTTGTTTATGTAAATATTGTCCCTTTTGGGTTGTTTAATAAAGGGACCTTGAGTCCAAATTTAGCTTAAGAAAAACTAGAAACATGTTCATCATTTGGAAACATTTTTATGATTAGCATTTTTGTAGTTTATTTCATCAAATATAACAAAAATAAAATTGATTCTGTTAGTAAAAAGACTTGCCCATAATCATCATGTGTTCTCCACCATATTTATGTTCAAAGCATCAATCTTCTGCAAGTTCTTTTTTGTTCAAAATCTTGTTGTCCCTCCTCATCGCAATCTCTAGCACATGAGTCTCTTGAAACCTGTAACACCCCCTATCCAAAACAGATCAAAAATCAGTTTTTCAGAAATCAACAGGTTCAATCGTTGGTCACTATTGACGGACCGTAGTCTGATCTACGACCTATATTGTGCATCCATCGTTTTCAATTGAAGATCTCCCCAAACGTAGCATAGAAAAATTAACTAAGAGTCGATCCACGGACAGACCTACAGTCTATAAGTTAAACTACGGTCCATTGTCTGTGTCCGTGAATTGATACTCAAGTTACCCTGCCTTTTACATGAACTATGGATGACCATCACGGACAATTGTTTGATCTACAGTCTGCAGGTCTAACCATAAGTGACGCTTAGCCATTAGATAAGGGGAATTGCTAATAGGGTCAACTTGAAATTGTTATAACCTTTAGCACAAAATGAATTAGGTTTCCTATAAAATAATATATGATAGATAATTGAATTATCTTTCCATAGCCATCGAGTTTGCTAAACTCCAACCTTAGAGTAAAACATTATGCCCAGTCTAGTGAAGGCTTGTCAAGCAGAGCCAAAAGAAGGACCGTTGATTGAACGACGGCCCGTCAGACCAGGTCGTCCATTAGTCTGACAACAATTAGTTCACATATCTTTTGGTCTTTTTCTAGTTTGTTTAACCCCTAAGATACGTCGTTAAAGTCCTAAATCATCAAATTTTAGTTAGTTTACGCTTAGAAATATAACTAATATTTACCTAAATCAAATGATTAATTAAAACTTAGAAAATTAGAAGCAAGAAAGTACTGAGTTCAAGAACACAACAAGGTTTCATCAATTTCACCCCCGAAATCTAGTGATATCTCCATGGATTTCATTAACAGATATGAGAGATTTCACTAGTGGGTTTCTATCACCCATTGGGTCCTTAGTTTTAAATAAGATTCTTTATTCCCTTACCATAATTAGACATAGAACTTCAGCAAATTATGATGAATTAGTTAGTTATATGTTCCAAGTCAGATTACCATATTATTATACAGATTATTGCATGAATTTTAGAACTCTAGCTTTGTATTTCTTTAGTTCTTGAATTACACATGCTAGGTCAGATATTTCAGTTACTTTAGATATACATGTCTCATTTATTACTGCATCATTATCTGATTAATTGTTGCATTCTTAGTTTCCATGTTAAGTTTTAAGTTATCCAGTATTTACAAAAATTCAGTCATAATTTGTTAATCACTTAATTCATTGGGTCTAGCATAATAACTAGTTGGACTAGGGTTCAACGTACCAAATAGTCCTAAAACTACTAGCTAAATAGGTTGTAAGTCCCCTTTGAGGGCATCAATTTAGTGATTACGTCAGCATTCCTTTTTTCCTCTGGTAGGGTATATTGGGTCCTCTTGATGGGGCGTATACATTGGACTCCACATTTAGATCATGTGGTTTTACTATCAGTTATTAGTAGCTCTCACGGTTAAGTAGGACTCTATTGCAGTGACCATATTTACAGTTCAGTTAGTTTCAGTCTCAGCATGTTATAAATTTGGTCATTGCATCTAGTTAGCTCAGAATTTAGTATATCATGTTTAGAATATTATATTTCCTTTTATGCTTGTTAAGTTATGTATTATTTCAGCTTTACTCTATCCTACATGCTCAGTACCTTTTAAGTACTGTCGCATATGTGCGCTACATCTTCTCATGATGTAGGTTCAGGTTCTCAGCATCCAGATAAGACATAGGTCGATTTCCGATCTCTAGTTCAGAAGAATCAGTGGTGAGTCCTTATTCTTCGAGGACAATATTCATGAGTTATTTGTAGTATTTTAGTCCTTTAGTTTCAGTTTTTGCTAGACTTAGTTGGGGCCTGTTCCAACATTTCTAGTCAGTTAGAGGCTATTTTCAAACATACTTAGTTTAAGCTTAGTTTTGAGTTAATAACTTCTTTGTATTAAACGCATAAGTTTTCATATATCTCAATTTTAGCATATTGGTATTCCCCATCTTTTTATATTAAATTATGATTTAGCTTCCGTGCTCAGTTTATTTTCTTTAGTATGCTCATGATCATGCCAGTAGGGTTAAATTGGGATCACTTGTGGTCCTTGGTCCCGTTTCCATGTCTCGGGGGTAGCTCGGGACGTGAAAAACTTGATATCAGAGCACTAGGTTTAAGTTTCCTAGGATGTTTAAAAAGCCGCACTAAGTAGAGTCTTTTTCATGGGTGTGAAGTGCACTACATTTAATGAGAAGAAGGCTATGAAGTGTTTTAGGGAAAACATCACTTTCTTGTTACTCTTATCGTGCGTAAGGTATGATCTAATTCCATTATAACTCGATGTTCTACGTTTCAGATGCCTACTCGTAGAGCTAACGCTAGGAATGTGAATGCCAGAATTGCAAACGTAACTCCTCCAATCCCAAATCAGAAAGTCTCCAATGCTAAGTTTAGGAATGACATTTTGATGTTGGTTATTAATGTGGCCAACCAGAACAATCGGGTTCACACTCATGTGAATGAAAATGGTAGATCCATAACAGATAGGGTACGTGACTTTATTAGGATTAATCCGCCTTGAGTTCTTAGGATCGTTGACTAGTGAGGATCTCCATAACTTCTTGGATGAGATCAAGAATATCTTTGAGGTGATGCAGGTCAATGGGAATAATCGGGTTGAGTTGACATCATACCAGCCGAAAGATGTTGCTCATATCTGGTATACTCAGTGGAAGGAAAATAAGGTTACAGATGCAGCTCCTATTACTTGGGATTGCTTAAGTGAAACCTTCCTGGACAGGTTTTTCCCAATAGATTTGAGAGAAGCAAAGGCTTAGGAATTCATGAATGTAAGGCAACGAAACACGATGGTCCAAGAGTATGGGATCAAGTTTAAACAACTCGGCAGGTGTGCTGCTCACATGGTATCTAACTCAAGGGCTTAGATGAATAAGTTCATGTATGGAGTGTCAGATTCGGTGAAAGCAGGGTGCAGAAATTCTATATTACTAGGAGATACGAACATGTCTAGGCTTATGAGTCATGCTTAGCAGGTTGAGGCTGATAAGCGTAGGGAACAGGCCAAGGAGACTAAGAAGTCTAGGAATGTGAACTATCTCTATCCTCAATAGAAATCGGGTGGTGGAATTCGCTCGTAGAATCAACAGAAATTTTTAACCCCAGCCCCTTCATCAACTTGTGTTTTATCCTCTAAAAACAAGTATGATCCACAGGTTAGGAAACTAGGTTTTAAGTCTCAGGGAAGTATTTCAGGGACCATGACTTACCCCACTTGCCCTAAGTGTAGTAAGAACCATCCATGTGAGGGCCTCGCAGGAAAGGAATGATGATTTGGGTGTGGTCAGTCTGTTCATAGGTTAAGGGATTGTCCTTCTACACAGGGTCAACGAGGTGGTAATGGTAGAGATCCCTCTACAACTTCAACATCACAAGCAAGTCACGCGACTCAGCAGGGTAACTCATATGGTACGGGTGGCGGTCAGCGCCATAACAGGTTGTATGCTCTTAAGGATCGCCAGGATCAGGAAGGTTCTCTTGATGTAGTCACTAGTATTTTACGAGTCTTTGACCTTGATGTTTATGCATTGTTTGATCCAAGGGCTACTCTTTATTTTGTAACTCCTTACATAGCATTCCAATATAGTGTTAGTCCAGAAACTCTCTCAAAACCTTTCTAAGTCTCAACTCCAGTTGGTGACCTAGTTATAGCTAGATAGGTATATAGAAATTGCTCTGTCACAGCTCTCAGAAAGTCACCTCAGCAGAACTTGTAGAGTTAGAAATGGTAGAATTCGATGTGATTCTAGGCATGGATTGGTTACATTCATGTTATGCCTCAGTCGATTGTTGAAATAGGATTATTCGTTTTCAATTTCCAAACGAACCAATCTTAGAATGGAAGGGTAGTAGCTTAGATCCTATGGGTCGATTCATTTCTTACCTTAAGTCCAGAAAGATGATCTCTAAGGGTTATCTCTATCATCTAGTTTGGCTTAAGGATTCTAGCTCTGAAACACCAACTCTTGAGTAAGTTCCAGTAGTAAGTAAGTTTCAAGAATTTTTTCACAAGATCTTACCGGAGTCCCTCCCGAAAGGGAAACCTACTTTGGAATTGATATCCTTCTATATACCCAGCCTATTTCTATTCCTCCTTACAGAATGGCTCCAGCAAAGCTTAAGGAATTGAGAGATCAGTTGAAAGACCTTTTAGACAAGGGCTTCATCAGACCTAGTATTTCGTCATGGGGTGGACCAGTATTGTTCGTAAAGAAGAAAGATGGTTCTCTTAGAATATGCATTGATATATCAGACATTAATAACTTCTTTGGATTAAACTCATCAGTTTTCATATATCCCTGTTTTAGCATATGGGTATTCCCCATCTTTTCATTTTAAAATATGATTTAGCTTCCGCATTCAGTTTATTATCTTTAGTATGCTCATGATCATGCAAGCAGGGTTAGCTTGGGATCACTTGTTTTCCTAGGTTTCGTGTCCACGTCTCGTGGCGTGACAAAATCAAATTACTAGAGACCTACTTCCCTATAATCAAGAAATTTCTCATGTTTAGTTTAGATGATAAAAACTAAAATGAAGATATGACAATTGTTAGTGTAATTTTTTTCTTTCTAGAAAAAATAGAAGAAAAATATATACATTAACAAATAAACAAAATCACAACTTGATGATCAGCCCGGAGAATGCAATACGCATTAACAAAACACAACAAAAAAGCAGGTTCTCTTAATACTAAATTTTTAGGAAACACCCATAATCATAACAAAGTTATAGATTTTCACACTTCTAGCACTGACCTAAAAATAAGAATGTCACTTTGATCAATCCAAAGATTTCATGAAAATAAAAAAGAGAAAAAAACATCCAGCATTACTGGTCCAACGTAGATGGAAATCCTTACCTTATTCAATAAAAATAAAAAAAAATTTGTTTATCCATAAAATCAACCATAGAAGAAAAATTGGGGGTAATGAAAAAAAACAAGTTGGGGGTAATGAAAAAAGAGAGTATTGAGGGTAACGAAAACAAAAAAGAGTTTTCTAAGAAGGTTTCTCTTAATTGAAGACTCTAATTTAACAAAATTATACTTCTTAGATTAGAGGAATTTTCTCTTGGATACAACAATCAATTACTTATGAATTGATGACATGTACTCTACAAATAGATAGAAAAATGAAATATTTGTCAATTTGGAACTACGAAGATCAAATTAATGTATCGTAGTAATTATATAAAAAATGTTTTACTTCAAAGAAAAATATACTTCTTGGTGTGGAACAACCTATTACTTATGAATTTTTTAATCATAGTCATCAACTATATAGAAGAATGAAGCCGTTGTCCGGTTGGAACTATGAAGGTCAAATTAATGTTTAGTAGGAATTGATTAAGAAAAAAATTACTTCAAGAAAGTTATCATACATGGATTGGAGTAGTCACCCTTGTATTACAAGACTCAATTACTTATGAATTGCTTACACACAATGACCTATAAAGAACTAGACAAATATATCACCTTAGAAATCTTGAAACTTGGAATGGAAAAAGAGTAAAGGCTTTAGTTTAGTAAAAGTGCATGCATACAGAAGGTTGTAAAGTTCGTAGAGAATGTAGGGCTCTCGAATACGAAGATTTACTTAAAGGAGTCTTTACCGGACTTAAAAAGGGAAAATCTTAGGTTTGGAAGGTCTAGGGGGTAAAATGGTCTTTTTCTAGGCTAAGGTTAGTATCATAATTATCCTAAATATATAATTAATTATTTAATTAATAAGGTGGAGGGGTATTTTGGGGAGAGAGGTCCAAAGTTGGGCTTTTGAAGTGAAGTCTTGCTCCACCTGGGTTCTAACCTAGGTGGAAGCAATGAATTAAATTGTTTTTAATTTAAGTTGGTAAATTGATGTAATTAATTTATATTTATTATTTATTAGCTGATTTAAAATAAAAGTAAATCAGATTTTTAATAATTAAATAAAAACCTTATTTGACTAAATCCTAAACTAGACTCCTAATCCTAAGAAAACTCTTCTCTCCCACGCTCATCTCTCTCTCACGTCTCTATCACTCTCACTCACGATTCTATCTGCCAAATAACTTCAAAAAAACATTAGGTACACCAAAATTCTTCACACTTGAAGAACTCACAACGATTCTATCCGTCGAGTTGGTTTTGACTTTCAGGGGATTTGGACGTGATTTTTGGAGAAGATTTTGGGCAGCAAGTCAAGGTTTGAACGTCATAAAAGGTATGGGTTTTCTTAATCTTGGTCCCTTTCCCAAGAGACCCTTAAGGCTTAGATGAATCTACTCGAAAACTAGGGTTGTTCCCGTTCTTGTCGAAATCCTTGTCCCTAGTATCCCTTTGATCTCAATGTGAAATAGGTTAGAGATCATGTTGTTGGTATGTTTGCTGGTAGTTTAAGTATGAAGTTTGATTTTCGTGATAATGTGTTCTTGATTATGTGTTTGGAATTGTAAGCATGTTAAGTTATGTCAATCTAAAGTATGTGAAAAATGATATGTTTTTATGGTTGAATTTTACGTGCGAATGTTTGTGTAAATCATGAGGTGTAAAAGTGGTGTAATGTTGCTGGATGAAATGGTAATTCTTGGCTGAATATAATCATAAGAATATTAAACTTAAAGATGCATGAAATGATCCACGAAATGCCTTAAGAATTAACGTATGAATGAATATAAAAAGAAGCTGAAAATAGTGAACAAATTTCCAGCATTTTGTAGGTTGGGTTCGTCCAAACAACAGGTACAAAATTCAATGAAAAATGAATGTAAAATAAATGAGATCACTAAAAATTGAACCCAAGACATCATTACATGAAACCTATAAAAAAAATCAACAAAGATTAAGACGAGATTGAACCCACAACCTCTTGAATGGATGAGAGAGTTAGGAGAAAAATAAAGGAGAAAATAAATGTGGAGAGTGGGGATTGAACCCACAATCTCTTGGATAGGTGAGAAAGTTAAGAGATAAATTAAAATAAATATAATGAGATTGTGGGGTATTGAACCCACAACCTCATTGACTTAAACTAAAAAGGAGAGGAGAAAAAGAGAGGAAATATTTTGGGGTTGATGGGGATCGAACTAGGGTCCCCCAAATCTGAAAAATGTGATTATCAAGTTTAAAATAAGATTAAGTGTTGTCCAAGGGATTCGAAATCGGGTTCCTTGCCCAATTCCGTATTGACACATAAGTCATACATAAGTATTCAATGAATGCTGCCTCTAAAGATAAAAATCAATATCTTGGCATATCTACAAGATGCATAAGTTTTATACCGCATAATGTTTTAAATATGAATCACTTAGACAAACTATGAATGAAGCCCCATGGCTTGTATGTATAGACTCATAAGTCTAGCATACGCTTAAAAGTAAGTGAACCTAATATGTATGTGATGAAATGATGTAAACCCTAAAAGGGTTAAGTAAGAGTGTGAAACACACTAAATAGCAAAGGACATTGGCTTATATGATGAAATGAACAATTAAATGATGAAATGAACAAAGAAATGATTAAATGAACAATGAAATAATGAAACTCAAGAAGTTAAGTAAGAGTGTGAAACACACTAAATGGCCAAGTGCACAGGCATACGATGAAATAAACATTCACGCAAAATGGGGTGAGCAATTATGAAGAGCAAATGTTCGAATGTTAATAAATGAGGTGACCACATGTTATGAGGCCAAATTAAAATGTGAGAGCAATCTCAAATGAGCCTAAGTAAATATTACCAAAACGTACTCACTTATGAAAGTATAAAATTAATGAAAAAACCACTCTCTATGAACACTCTAATGAAAGTATTGAGATTAACACACTTAATACTAATGATGATATGATAAATTATATATTGAGCTATGATGTCCTCATACTAGAAGATAGCTTCCATGACGTATGAGTTGAATGTAATAGAACTTTATATTGATCACCGATAGACTAGATATAAGAGGTGATGCCTTCTTTCTTGAATGGCAGAGGTTCACGTACTCTCATGAGATGACAATGTCTGGCATGCCGGGTATGTGTCTCCTTATATCTCCTAGTCTACGAACCTATACTGCAATTATAGGGATCTGGTGGGGTTCAAAACCAATGTACGCTAGCATGTTTTGGGTCATTTGGCCTGTGATTCCACCTCTTTTTGTTGTGGGTTTTCATGACACTAGATTTCATGATGCTCATATGATTTATGTTGGTTAAATTTAAAGTTCCGAATGAATGTAGAAGGTCAGCCTCAAATGATGCACATAATGAAATGAATGATACCAAATTTGTAAGGATAGGATAATCAAAAGGTGAGTTAGATTCAAGTGATGACATTAGGTCATTGTTAGTCATTGCACAACGAACCCGATGAATGTCTTAAACTACATCCTACGTATAATTGGTGTATACACTGACCCATGGATTAAATGAAATTGAGTACGTATGAATAAAGGAAACAGACTCTGTGTTTGCTAAATCCCACTCCCTAGTTGATGTCCCATATGTTGAGCCCTCATTTCAGGAAAGTCTTAATGTTAAGTCCATGATTCCAAGGTCTTATGGCATATGAATGAATGATGTGAAAGATGTTATATTCTATATGCAATATGATATGTGTTGTGTGTAAAATGAGAAGTTTGATGCTGCAGGTTACATCATGGCATGACTTTCCAAATCCAAATTTGGCAGGTCCATTGATTTTCCTAATCCAAATTTGGCACGTCCACTGACTTGACTTTCCATAAATCATGTTGTTAGAAAAGAGCTATTCTTTCTCATGCATTTCCTTGGTGTGTGCTTGCATATACCCATAGTTAGTACAAGTGTGTACTAATCCCATACAACTCTATATTTTTAGGTGCAGGCACAGGTGGACGCTAGAGCTTACAGTTTGACGTTGCAGCAATCCGGACGTGGAGCTTTCATCAAGACTTGGTAGGCCCTCATGCCTTCGAGGATGTCTACCGTTATTATCTAGCTTAGATGTAGGCTTACGCTAGTGGAACATGCTCCACTAGCTCAACTCTAAAACTATGCTAGAATGTAAAACAAAAGCATCCTCGAAGGCATGAGGACCAACCAAACTCCGGATGAATGCTGACGCCCGGATAGCTGCAACAATGAACATGTAGCTCTATCGCCCACCTGTGCCTGCACCTAAAATAGTATAGATGTATGGGGTTAGTACACACTTGTACTAAGTATGGGTATATGTAAGCACACACCAAGTACATGCATGAGAAAGAACATTTCTTTCCTAACGACATGATTTTTTTGGAAGTCAAGTCAGTAGACTTGCCAAATTGAGATTAGGAAACTTAGTGAACTTTCCAAATTGAGTTAGGAAGGTCATTCCATGAGAGTAACATGCATCATTATAAATATCGTATTTCACACAACACATAACATCTTCATATAGCACATATCATAACACATAACATATGACACATAACTTCTTTCATATCATTCATTTATATGCCATGAGACCTTGGAATCATGGACTTGACATTAAGACTTACCAAAATGAGGGCTCAACACATAGGACCTTAAATAGGGAGTCTTCATTCGCAAACACAGAGTCTGCTTCATTCATTCATACATATTTCATTTCATTTCATTCATAGGCCAGTGTGAACACCAGCTATACCTAAGATGTAGTTTAAGACTTTCATCGGGTTTGTTGTTCAATGATCAGGAATAACCTAATGTCATTTCCTGAGTCTAGCTCACCTCTTGATTATCCTATCCTAACACCTTCGATATCATTCATTTCATTATATGCTTCATTTGAGGCTGACCTCATTCATTCATTGGGAACTTTAACTTTAACCGACATAGATTATGTGAGCATCATGAAACCAGTGTATCCCCCACACTAATAAGAGGTGGAATCACCAGCCAAAGTCACTCAATAACATGCTAGCGTATATGAGAATTTAACCAAGCCAGATCCTTATATTGGCAGTATACGTTCGAAGACTAGGAGATGTATGGAGACACATACCAAGCAAGATGGACAGTCTCATCTCATGAGAGTTACGTGAACCTTCGTCCTTCCCGAAAGAAGGCATCACCGCTCATAGTTAGACTATCGGTGCTCAGTATAAAATTCCATTACATTCAAAATCATACGTCACGGAAGCTACCTTGTAGTATGAGGACAACCTATCTCATTAGATGATTTCTTATCTCATCATAAGCATTAAGTGTGTTAAACTCAATACTTTTATTAGAGTGTTCATAGACTACCTGAATATGGAAAATTCTTGTCATTATTCAACTCATTTTTAGTCACATTGTTCATCAGTTTAGTTTGATAAAAAGATGGTTATTTCAATACATTATATTTCATGGTAATGAACATCACATTGTACACATATTTCACACATAAAATACACAAGAAACACATGATTTATACAACCCCAAGATAGTGGCCCAAGCCACTGCCCACGTGCACACACACACACCAACATTTCGATCAAATTTTGAATATCGTTTTTGTTATTTATCTTACATAAAAATGTTCACTATTAATATAAATATATCATTCATGCTTAAAAATCTAGCAGCACAACATAGAGATCTTTCGAATTCGTTTGGAAACTAAGGATAAGGACATACAAAGGGAAAAACCTTTATTTTCAAGACCTTGAGAATCGTTCAAAGGAAAATACTCTTGGAGAAACAATTCCAGGAGAAAAACCCATACCTTCTGATGTTGTTCATGTGTAAAGCTGCTGCCCAGAAACTCCTCCAAACCACGCCCAATTCTCCTCAACGTACATACCCCTCGACCAACAACCTCCCCTTGCCTTGACGTTTTTTATTACCTTGGTTTTATTAAAACTTTTCGTGTGTTTTTCAAGTGTGAAGAACAATTGTTATTAAACTGTTCTTGAGATTTCTTGTTAGTCAGCGCGTAAGACAATGAGAGTTGAAAGACGTGGAAGAGAATTGAGAAACGTGAGGGAGAGATTTATTAGGATTAGGACACTAAATTTAAGACTTAGTCAAGATAGGATTTAATTAAATTAATACAAAATCTGATTTATTTTAATTAATACGTGAACAGACCATTATCCCCCCCCCTTAGGAATATCCGTCCCCAAATGACACTACCACTACACATCGTAATGCAAATCAAATTATAACATAATTGCTATGCACAGTGAACCAATAGCAACAAAATGTAAGAGATAAGGAAACATACGCTTAAGAGTAGGAAGAATAACCTCAAGTGCTCAAAAGATGAGGATAGCTGGATCTCATGTCGGCCTTAGTATCCCATGTAGCACCCTCAACAAGATTATTCCTCCACAATACCTTCATTGTTGCATTATCCTTGTTCCTCAGCCGCTTGACCTGTGTGTCTAAGATCTCAATAGTTACCTCCTCATAGGACAAGTCTTCACCAACCCCCAAACCTTCAATAGGTAGGATTGATGCTGGATCACCTAGGCACTT
The DNA here is from genome assembly GCA_027705065.1 of Solanum peruvianum. Taxonomy (NCBI): domain Eukaryota; kingdom Viridiplantae; phylum Streptophyta; class Magnoliopsida; order Solanales; family Solanaceae; genus Solanum; species Solanum peruvianum. The sequence continues at coordinate 9,323,870 of JAKWJD010001758.1, read as the reverse complement.
CTTCAACATAAAGACATGAAAGACTGGATGAACAGAAGCTAGCTCCGCAAGCAATGCTAACTCATAGGCCACCTCACCCAAACGCTGTAGGATCTCATATGGCCCCACATACCTCGGACTCAACTTCTCTTTTCTACCAAATCTCATCACCCTTTTCATAGGCGATATCTTCAAGTAAACCTGGTCACCAATATTAAATTCTAATGGCCGCTTTCTGTTGTCTGCATATGATTTCTTTCGGCTGTAAGCAGTATCCAACCTGTCCTTAATGACTCTAACTTTCTCCAAGGCCTCATGAGTGATCAATAGACCCAAAATGGATGCCTCTCCAACCTCGAACCACCAAACTAGAGATCTACACCTCTTACCATACAATGCCTCAAAAAGTACCATCCCAATGCTGGAGTGATAGCTATTATTATACGAGAACTCTATCAAAGGCAGATGGTCATCCCAATTACCTCTGAAGTCAATCACACACCCTCTCAATATGTCCTCTAATGTCAGAATGGTGCACTTTGCCTGACTATCTATCTGAGCATGAAAGGCAGTGCTATGTTTTTCCTACGTGCCCACGCTTTTATTGAATGATCTCTAGAAATGTGGAGTAAACTGAGCTCCTCTATCAGAAATGATAGACAAAGGCATCCCATGCCAACTCACAATCTCATCAATGTATAGTCTCGCATAATCCTCGGCTCTATACGAAGACTTCAGAGGGATAAAGTGAGCAGACTTAGTCAATCTGTCCACCATAACCCATATGGAGTCATGCTGCCTCCTAGTCCTCGGAAGACCAACCACTAAGTCCATATTAATGGCCTCTCACTTCCAAGTCGGAACCTCAATAATCTTAGTCAGACCACCAGGCTTAAGATGCTCTGCCTTAACCTGCTTACAATTAGGACACTTAGCCAAATATTCTGCAATGTCCTTTCTTCATGCCATCCCACCAATAAATCTACTTATGATCATGATACATTATGGAGGAACCTTGATGTATGTAATATCTTGAACCATGGGCCTCTGCTACAATCCTGGTCCGCAAATCATCCACATCCGGTACACACAGCCTATCCTGGTATCTAAGTATGCTCTCACCTCCCAAAGCGAAAGACTCATTCATTTTTAACAGCACTGAGTCGTTCAGCTCCATAAACACAGGATCAAGACCCTTCTTGACTTCAACTACCAAGGATGATTCAGAAATAGGATGAACTGAAACATCCCCGCTAGTAGAGCCAACAAATCGCACACCAAGTCTTGACAGTGTGTGTACCTCGTTCACCAGGTTCTTCTTCTCATCCTTAACGTGGGTTGTACTTCTCATGCTCATCCTGCTCAAAGCATTAGCTTCAATATTAGCCTTAACTGGATGATTTCAACAAATCTCAGTATTCTCCTTATTCTTTCTATTAAATACTAGGGAAAGTACCATACCTTGATAGCTTATCAAACTTTAGGGAATACTCCCTGACCGTCATAAATCCTTGTTTAAGGTTGATAAACTCCTCAACCTTGGCCTCTCTCATCTATCAGGGGAAGAATCTCTCCAGAAATGCTGTCTTGAAATGCTCCCAAGTGATTATCACTTCACCTAACACGCGGCTATCTTGCCACATTTTGCACTAAGTTTGTTCAACATCCTTGAGCTGGTAAAAAGCCAACTAAGCCTTCTCAATATTAGTTGCCCCCATAGCCACTAGGATCTTATGCACCTGATCTATAAACTCTTGAGTATCCTCTGATGTCTTAGCCCCTGTGAATATAGGAGGATTCATCCTCGTGAAATCTCGCAGTGTGTCAACCATGTTGCGAACTAGTGGATTCTTTCTCTGAACATCCTGCCGGTTGACTAGGGCAGTCAAATCCTGAGCGTCCATTGTGATGGCCTGTGCCATCTGGTCTACAGATGCCCTCACCTCAGCATTAGTCAACCCAACTGGGTTAACTAACATGACCACTCCTTCAGCTGGAGCCTGGGGTGGATTCTGATTACCTCTAGCTGTTGCTCCTCCCATCCTTGGACCTTTAGTTCTCCAAGTGTTCATTCTCTAAAAATAACAAGGATTGATGTTAGACACGTTCATAACCACCAAGAACTCATACATTAGGAAAAGAATGATAAGATCAGAAGAAGGGAAATTTTTCCTACGCATCGTGTAGTCTCTACGCCAGGATAGTGGTGCACTTCACTGCCATGACTTAGAAAGTACTAAATTTTATTTATGTGAACTCAATATTCTCGAAATTTAACCAAGGGCTCTTATTTTACTTTTTCACGACCAGAATCTAAACCCCAACCGAGACCGGCGTTGTTAACCTCTTAGAGGTCGCTGACAAGCCTACATGCGTTATTCATACCTCAACTAGACTAATTTAAGTTAAAAATTTAAAACTTTTTTATCTTTAACATACTTGTTAAATATTCTTAACATTTCATAATCGTTCATCAACAACCATCTAACATTAAAGAGATAAGCAACTGAAACAAATAGTTCATTAAGTATTAATTGTATGATGGCCCAAATGGCACCAATATAAAGTTTGAACCAAAATTTGAATGAAACGCTAGTGGAACATGTTCCACTAGCTCAACTCTAAAACTACGCTAATATGTAAAACAGTAGCATCCTCGAAGGAATGAGGACCTACAAAACTTCGGATGAATACTGACGCCCAGATAGCTACAACAATTAACCTTTTGCTCTATCACCCACCTGTTCCTGCACCTTAAATAGTATAGATGTAGAGGGTTAGTACACACTTGTACTAAGTATGGGTATATGCAAGCGCACACCGAGTACATGCATGAGAAAGAACAACTCTTCCCTAACGACATGATTTTTTTGGACTTCAAGTTAGTAGATTTGCCAAATTGAGATTAGGGAAGTTAGTGAACTTTCCAAATTGAGTTAGGAATGTCATGCCATTAGAGTAACATTCATAATTATAAATATCGTATTTCACACTACACGTAACATCTTCATATAGCACATATCATAGCACATAACATGTGACAAATAATTTCTTTCATATCATTTATTCATATGCCATGAGACCTTGGAATCATGGACTTGACATTAACACTTTCCAAAATGAGGGCTAAACACATGGGACCTCAACTAGCGAGTCTTCATTAAGAAACACAGAGTCTGCTTCATTCATTCATACATACTTCATTTCAATTCATTCATAGGCTAGTGCGAACACATGCTATACCTAAGATGTAGTTTAAGACTTTCATCCGCTTTGCTGTGCAATGGTCAGGATTAACATAATCTCATTACCTTAGTCCAGTTCACCTCTTGATTATCCTACCCTAACACCTTCGGTATCATTAATTTCTTTATATGCTTCATTTGAGGTTGTCCACATTCATTCATTAGGAATCTTAACTTTAACTGAAGTAGATCATGTGAGCATCATGAAATCGACTGTCTCCCCCACACCGAAAATAGGTGAAATCACCGGCTAAAGTGACTCAATATTAGTCTTGTGTACATGGGAATTTAACCCCGCCAGATCCCTCAATTGGTAGTATAGGTTCAAAGACTAGGAGATGTATGGAGACCCATACCGGTAATCCAAACAGCTTCATCTCATAAGAGTTAAGTTAATCTTCGCCCTACCCGAAAGAAGGCTTCACCGTTAATAGCTAGACTATCGGTGCTCAGTATAAAGTCTCATTACATTCAAAGTCATATTTCATGGAAGCTGGCTTCTAGTATGAGGATAGCATAGCTCATTAGATGATTTCTCATTTCATCATTAGCATTTAGTGTATTAAACTCAATACTTTCATTAGAATGTTCATAGAGACTGGTCTTTTCATTATCTTACACTCTCATTAGTGAGTACATATTGGTAACATTTACATTGGCTCATTTGAGAATGCTCTCATCATATACATTAGCCTCATATCATGTTGTTACCACATTCTTCATTATTATCACCTTTGCTTTTCATAGTTACTCACCTCTTATTACGTGAATGTTTATTTCTTCATTTCATAGTTCATCTCATCATATGACAATGCACTTGGCCATTTAGTGTATATTACACTCACACTTAACCCTCCTAGGGTTCATCATTTCATTACGTACATCTTACATTACCTTACTTTTGAACGTATGTTAGACTTATTTGTCTATACATACAAGCCATGGGGCTTGATTAATAGTTCGCTAAGTGATTCTTACTTTCCTAAGATTATGTAGTACAAGACTTATGTATCTTATATATATTCCAAGATCTTCAATTTTGATCTAAGTAAATGGCATTACTGTTCGATATTTTACTCACGTATGACGTGTGCATCAATACGGAAGTTTGGGCAAGGGAACATAAATCTTGAATCACTTGGATATCACTTTTATATTTCATTGATTTTATTTATAATATTCATAACATTAGAAGTAAATTAAATCTCAAAATTTTCATGGAAGTATTAATTTTCTATTTTAATTTTACTATTAGTTAATTGAAGGGTTGGGGGTTCGAACCCCCACAATCCCTTTTTAATTTTTAATAGTCTCTTGTTGTCCATTCTTGCCTAAATCAAGAGGTTGTGGGTTCAAACCCCCACAACCTCTTTGATTTTTCCTTTAATTTTCGCTGGGATAGGGAGGTTGTGGGTTTGAACCCCCACAGCCCCCTTATTTATTTATTTTTTTAATTTCTCTCATGCTTTCTCGCTGGGATAGGGAAGTTGTGGGTTCGAACCTCCACAACCTCTCTATCATTATTTTATTTAAACTAGACGAGTGGCAGTGACGTTGTGAGATCAAACTCCCATAGTCTCACTTCATTTCCTAATTATTTCGCTCCTTCTTTCAGCCTTGAGGTCGTGGGTTCGATTCCCTCTTCTCGCGTTTTCTTTTCCTTATTTTTTTTCCTTCGCGTGTACCTAGAGGTAGTGGGTTCAAATACCACACCTCCTATTTATTTTCTAATTAATTTTCTCCTTCTTCTCCTTACTGATCACGAGTTCGATCCCCCCCCCCAGTCCCATTCTTGTTTTTTCTTTGAGGCAAGATCAATATCTAAGGGGGTTCGATTCCCTTTAGCCCCATTCCTTTTTATTTCTTTTTAAGCCATGTCAACATGTGAGGTCTTGGGTACGATTCCCATTGACCTCACTTATTTAATTTTCCCTTTTAAAACCCATATTTCAATCTTGTTATAGAGTACCCGAATCTGGAAAATTCTTGTCATTATTCAACATATTTTTAGTCACATTGTTCATAATCTTAGTTGGTTAAAAGAAAGTGATTTCAATCTTCTATATTTCATGGCAATGGAGATCACATTGTAAACACATTGCACACATAAAATACACAAGAAATACATGATTTATACAACCCCAAAAAAGTGGCCAAAACATTTTCACAATTAATATAAAATATCATTCATGTCCAAATCTAGCATAACATACCAATCCTATGAATTCATTTGGAAACTAAGGACAAGGAGATACAAAGGGGAACAACCTTAGTTTTCAAGACCTTGATAATTGTTCGAAGAAAAAATACTCTTGGAGAATGAATTCTAGGAGAGAAACCCATACCTTTTGATGTTGTTCAAGTGTGAATCTGCTTCACAGAATCTACTCCAGACCACGCCCAATTCTCCTCAATGTGCACACCACTCGACGAACAACCTCCCTTTGCCTTGACATGGTTAATTAGTTTACTTTTCTTAAAACTTCTCGTCTGTTTTTCAAGTGTGAAGAACATTTGTTTTTAAACTGTTCTTGAGATTTCTTGTTAGTCAGAGTGTGAGAGAACGACAGTTCAGAGACGTGGAAGATACTTGAGAAACGTGAGGGAGAGAGATATTAAAATTAGGAAACTAGATTCAAGACATAGTAAAAATAGGATTTAATTAAATTAATACAAAATCTGATTTATTTTAATTAATACGTGAAAGGAAATTAATATAAAATCTGATTTATTTTAATTAATACGTGAAAGGACCATTATACCCTTAAAATTTAATATTTTTAAAATAATATTAAATCAACTAAAGTATTATCTATTCAAATTTTTTTAGGATTGTTACATGTGGCATACTGCATGGGGGAGAATGTGTGATAGACTATAACGATTGTCACAGCTGTGGCAAACCGGGTCACATGATGAAGGATTGTCTGAATATGAGAAGTGAAGAACAATGGAAGTGGAGAGTTCAACCTAATGGTCCAAGTGAAGAGGATCCAAGGAGGTAACGATTCTTCTCACTAATGTCTTTGGGTGCAAGGAAAGAAACCTCTAGTGAAGTCTCGGTTGCGTAACTTTAATTAGTCTTTCATGTATTTGACTGTGTATGGTGTTTATGCACTAGTATGAGGTTAATATGTTTTGGGTCATCATATTGGTTGCTTATTTGTATGATTACATGTTTACTTGTGTTGCATGCTTTGATGAGATTAGTTTAGGAAAGTGTTCCTTAGTCATTTAATGTGAAGCTACTAGTAGGTTTCAAGGATATCCACCTTCATGTTAAAATGTGAATAAGATATTCACCAATGGGGAGTATTTAATTACCTATGTAGGCATACATCCTATAGATGTTTTACTTATTGTTAGTAGAGAGTAGTGTCGTTCGGGGACGAATGTTCCTTTGGGGGGATAATGTAACAACCCTAAAAATGGATATTCTAAGTAATGTATAATGTGTCTAGAATGGCAACGATTATACAGGGTTCATACAGATTGATACGCGTAGAACCAGACCTCCGAAGCCTTTCTACATCCAAGAGAATTAACATAGGGAGTTAGTTAAGTTTAAAAAGGTTGGTTCTAACCATGTTGGACTCCGAATACGAATATTTACTTACATGAGTCTTATCAGACATAAAAAGGGAAAATCTTAGGTTTGGATGGTCTAGGGGTGAAATGATCTTTTTTCAGGATAAGGGTAGTATCGTAATTACCCTAAATATATAATTAACTATTTAATTAATAAGGTGGAGAGGAAGTTTTTGGAGAGAGGGCAAAAATTGGTCTCTTGAAGTGAAGTCTTTTTCCACCAGAGTTCGAACCTAGGTGCAATCAATGAATTAAATTGTTTTAAATTTAAGTTGGTAAATTGATGTAATTAATTTATATTTATTATTTATTAGCTGATTTAAAATAATATTAAATAAGATTTTTAATGATTAAATAAAAACCTAATTTGACTAAATCCTAAAGGAAACTCCTAATCCTAAAAAAACACTTCTCTCCCATGCTCATCTCTCTCTCTCTCTCACATCTCTATCACTCTCACTCACAATTCTCTCTATCAAATATTTTAAAAACATTAGGTAAAAAAAATATAAGAAAACAAATAAAATCAATTACGTAGGCAAAGAGAAGTTTGTCCGTCGAATTGGTGTTGACTTTGAGGGGATTTGGACGAGATTTTTTTAGAAGATTTTGGGCCTAAAGTCGAGGTATGAACGTCATAAAAGTTATGGGTTTTCTTACTCTTGGTCCCTTTGCCAAGATACCCTTAAGGCTAAGATGAATCTACTCGAAAACTTAGGTTGTTCCAGTTGTTGTAGAACTCATTGTCCCTAGTATCCCTTTGATCTCAATGTGAAATAGGTTAGAGATCATGTTGTTTGTATGTTTGTTGGTAGTTCAAGTATGAAGTTTGATATTCGTGGTAATATGTTCTTGATTATGTGTTTGGAATTGTAAGCATCTTATGTTATGTCAACCGAAAGTATGCGAAATATGATATGTTTATATGGTTGGATTTTATGTGTGAATGTTTGTGTAAATCATAAGGTGTAAAAGTGGTGTAATGTTGCTGGATGAAATATTAATTCTTGTCTAAATATAATCATAAAAATATTAACACTTAAATATGCACGAAATGATCCACGAAATGCTTTAAGAAATAACTTATGAATGATGATAAAAAGAAGCTGAAAATAGTGAACAAATTTCAAGCATTTGGTAGGTTGGGTTATGCCAAACAAAATGGTACAAAATGCAATGAATAATGAATGTAAAATAAATGATATCACTAAATATTGAACCCAAGACACGATTACATGAAAGCTACAAAAAATCAACAAAAGATTAAGACAAAAATGGATTGGAAGAGACTAAATTTCCACACTGCTGGAAATTGTAGTCTCGACTAACTTTTAAAAAAATGAGCTTCGTTTAATTTTTTTTAAATGTGAGGTCATTGGGGATTGAACCCATGACATCACTAAATGAAAATTTCATAAAAAACATTGTGAGAAAAATGCAAGGAAAAATAGATGTGGTGAGTGGGGATTGAACCCACAACCTCTTGATTGTATAAGAGAGTTAGGAGAAAAATAAAGGAGAAAATAAATGTGGAGAGTGGGGATTGAACCCACAACCTCTTGGATAGGTGAGAAAGTTAAGTGATAAATTAAAAGAAAAATAATGACCTTTTGGGGGATTGAACCCACAACCTCCTTCACTTAAACGAAAAAAGGAGAGGAGAAAAAGAGAGGAAATATTATGTGGTTGATAGGGATTGATTTAGGTTTCTCCAAATCTGAAAAATATGATTATCATGTTTAAAATAAGATTAAGTGTTTTCGAAGGGATTCGAAATCGGGTTCGCTTGCCCAATTCCGTATTGACACATAAGTCATACGTAAGTAAATATTTAATGAATGCTGCCTCTAACGATCGAAATCAATATCTTGGCATATCTACAAGATGCATAAGTCTTGTACCACATAATCTTGGGTAAATATGAAAAACTTAGACAAACTATGAATGAAGCCCATGGCTTGTATGTATATACTAATAAGTCTAGCATACATTTAAAAGTATGAGAACCTAAGATGTATGTGATGAAATAATGTAACCCTAAAAGGGTTAAGTAAGAGTGTTGTAACATTCTGGAAAAATTACATATCCGATGAAGAGCTCAGTAAGTCTGTAAGAATGCATATTGGGGATGCATAGGAATTCCAATGCCTAATATTGATGAATACTGGGCATAGTATAGAAAATTAAGTAAGGTGTATTAGCCAATTTCTATAAAGTACCCAAATAAGACAAATATTGGGCATATTAGAAAATATTGGCTTAAAGGGTGTTAGAAAATTTTTCTAAGTATTAAGGAGCTTGGTAAAGAAATGTACCTACTACGCATCCAAGTGTCAAGCCTAGTACCATAGCACATGATCATTTAAAATGATCATGTAGATTAAACAGTGCCCAAGGACATAGTGAGGATCATTGGGACAATAAGTAAACATTCCCAAATGAAGAATAAATAATAGCTAGTTAGGAAAGTGCAAAAAACCCATGTGCAAGCACATGTGCAAGACATGTGAAGAAGCTACCAAAGAAGGGGACCACCCTAACCGAATTCGGTTACGGCAGTTATGATGAAAATGTGCACAAGGGACCACTTCATGTGGGGACTAACCTCCCTATAAATTTTAGACTCTAACCTACTGACCCAAATAGCTAACTAACCTAGGACTAAACGAAATGGACCCACTAGTGCACCCGACAACCTAGGACCAAAACCGGGTTGACACTAACCTAGTACTAGTTAAAGAGACAACCTAGTACCTAACCTAGGATGGTCCAAAAGGTTAGTTATAGTCCTATAAAATAAGGGGTACATTAGTAATTCCCCTAGGTTACCGAATTAATTAATTTAAAAGATTAATTAATTAATTTAAAAGGGATAAAACAAAAACTACAAAGGAATTTTTTTAGATTTTGATCAAGACAAGAAAAGGACAACCTAGTACCTAACCTAAGATGATCCAAAGAATTAGTTAAGCTCCTAACAACTTAGGTATACATCATTAAGTATCCTAGGATACTTAATTAATTAATTTATCATCTTAATTAATTTATTTAAAGGGTCAAAACCGAAATCACAAAGAAGTTTCAAGATTTCGGTTGAGACAAGAAAAAAACAACCTAGTATTTAACCAAGGATGGTCCAAAGGATTAGTTATGGTTATAAAGGCTTAAGGGTAGTTTTTTAATTATTCTAGGCTACTTAATTAATTAATTTCTCAGCTTAATTAATTCATTTAAAGGTTCAAAACCGAAATCACAAAGAAGTTTCAAGATTTCGGTTGAGACAAGAAAAAGACAACCTAGTATTTAACCTAGGATGGTCCAAAGTATTAGTTATGGTTATAAAGACTTAAGTATACTTTAGTAATTACCCTATGTTACATAATTAATTGAATTATCCATTTAACTAATTAAATTAAAAGGTTCAAACAAAAATTCTTATGCTAACCTAGTATAATGCAAGAAATATCCTAGTACTTAACCTAGGATGGTCCAAAAGGGTTAATTTTTGTTCCAATAACATAGGGGTACTTTATTACTTTCAATAGGTACCTCAATTATTTAAATTAAATATTTAATTAATTAATATAAAGTAAAAATATTGACAAAACCATAGTCAACGCTAATTTCTAGATTTGACTAAGTGTTATGTTTTCCTATGTTTAATCAACATAGGAGGGGCTTTTTGATAATTCAAGATCAGTTCTTGAACCGAAAAATCACGTTCACACTCATAGGAAAAAAAATGACGCAAAACATAAGCATGCGAGGGAAAGAAAAATAGAAAATTCCATTGATTCTCCTAGGCGATTTCAAGGTTTCTCCAAGTTTTCGGTGAAGATGGTATTTGTTGATTAAGTTCTACTTAAGGTATGGCTTTCTCTCCTGGACTTCTTTCTCCAAGATAAATTTTTTTCGAATGATTCAAAGATCTTGTAAAGTAGGTTATTTCCCATCATTCTTATCGAACTCCTTCCCTAGTATCCTTGTTACGATTTCAATGTTGAATAGGTTAGAAATCATGTTATTGGTACATGGTTCTGGCTGATCTTAATGTGTATGGTTTTTGATTAAATAATGATTTAATGAACCTATTAATTGTACTCGTTTGATTCTAATTTTTATTATGTGAATTGAAAAAATGAGACTATGTTAAAGATATGTCCAAAAATGTTATATATGAAGATGTTACAGTTTGTTGTGCATTCTTGCTGTTAATATGACGTTATAAAGATGTTAAATTCATCAAATTTCAATATGATGCGGTCCATTTTGACTTAAAAATGTTACAATAAAATCATGAACTAAAATTGTATTAACAAGGCCACTATGAAATCATATCCTGAATGAAATGGCTTTCTCGTTCTAATAAAATGGCTAACAATAGACTGTCTAAAAGTGATGTATGTAAATGGATATAATATTATGTTAAATAATTAAAATATTGGGTAATGTAAAATGTATGTTGCGCATGAAAATTGGCTTATGCCAACAAATATGGTTATGAAATATATCCCCAATTGTTTATGCCAATGCTAATCGTATGCGAATAAAATGGCTAACAATACATTGTCTAAAAGTGATGTATGTAAATGGATATAATATTATGTTAAATAATTAAAAGATTGGCTAATGTATAATGTATAAAAACATAAGCATGTTGCACATGAAAATTGGCTTTTTCCAACAAATATGGTTGTGAAATATATGTTCAATTGTTTATTACAATACTAATCGTATGCCAATAAAATGGCTAACAATACATTGCCTAAAAGTGATGTATGTAAATGGCTATAATAGTATGTTAAATACTTAAAATATTGGCTAATGTTTAATGCATAAAAACTTAAGCATGTTGCACATGAAAATTGGCTTATGCTAACAAATATGGTTATGAAATCTACGCCAAATTTTTTATGCCAATACTAATAGTATGCCAATAAAATGGCGAACGATACATTGTCTAAAAGTGATGCATGTAAATGGATATAATATTATGTTAAATAATTAAAAGATTGGCTAATGGTTCATACATATTAATATGAACATACGTAAAATTGACACATGCCAACAAAAATGGTTATGTAGTTTAATATTTAAAGGTTGATGCCAATACTAATCATATGCCAACCTTGTGTAGTTAGAATATCAAATGATAATATAAGCACTTCTAAATTAAATCAATGAACCCATAATCAAGGGCATGCCACACATTGGTACAACTCCCAACATGCTCTAAAAGAATGACATAGGAACACATGAAACTCATTGAATGAAGTTTTCATCGTCCATAAACGGTGATATGAAGCTACTACACTAAAGTAAGTAAGTAATGTGAGTTATAACATAATTATAGAGGTCTAAATTAAGTATGTGACTAGAATGGGGTGTTAAAGGAAGTGAGACCCTGGGTTAGACTGCTCTACGGAACCCTTTTTGACGGCTTCTCTGTGCTTGCCGGTATCTTTCGTTCAGTCTTACTGACACCTAAGATACTATGTTAAAAGAATATTCACGAATAAAGGTGTTAGAATGTGTGAGATTAGTCACATTAACACCAAAGGATTATATGTAAGGACAATTCACATTTTATCAATGTAAAGTAAGGATGATATGTAAGGACAATTCACATTTCATCAATGTAAAGTAAGGATGTTATGCAAGGACAATTTACATTTCATCAATGTAAAGTAAGGATAACTAGTCATCAAAAGAGTTGTAAATCTTAATCTTGAAGCAAGCCTCCATAATGCTTGAGTCAACACTAGAAGATTAAGAAGAAATGAACATTCACGTAATGAGGTGAGGGGCTTTACTAGGATGAATTCTCCAAATTTTCTTAAGTCTAGGTTCAGGAAGATCCTAAAGATTTTCATTGACGAGAATTATGGGTGTGACATTGGTTGAGGAGTAGAGTTGGCCGCTTATCAACTTAAGGCTATTTCTCAAATTTGGTTTGAACAATGAAAGGAAGAGAGCGAGGTTTATGCGGTTTATTCTGATAGGGAGATATTTAGGGTTGTTTTTGTTAATATATGTTCTATAACACCTCAGATCCAAGGAGATGAGACACACAACTGTAGTTCGCTGTTTTTTATGGACCCACGGTCCATAGGTGGGTTTCCGTCATTGGGGTCCATGATTTAAGAGTCTCTGATTGCACCCGCAACTGAGGAGTACGATGTGTTGTTGGACATGCGGACCGTAGGTCTTGTGGTTGGTGAGGGTCGACAGTTATTTGGAAATGAAGGATGTCGGGTCAAACTTCAAATGGTCATATCTTTTCGCACAAAATTAATTAGGTGGTCTATGACTTTTAAAGTTAAAGATAATTGAATCCTCTCTCCGATGACACCGAGTTTTCTAAAATCCAAGCTTAGAGTAAAAGTTAATGCTCGTTTCAATAGAGCCATGTTGCGAAGGGCCACAATCCCGACCTAGTTGAAGGGTATTGATTTAAATGACAATCTCTCAATCCCCTCGTGAGTGGAACCTCTTTAACCTTAAGTCTTGGTTGTTTTTGTCTTTTCTCCTATGCATTGGGAACTTAAAATACGTCGTTTGATGCTTAAACTAAGTCATTAAACTTAGTATAAGCTTAATATTCTAGTCAAATATACCCATAACCTTCATTCTCCAAACAATAACCCAACTTAGAGCAAAAAGAAAGAGGAAAAGTCACCAGTTTCTTCAAAGAACAAGTAGAGGTGTTCTTCGAAGTTCAACCCCTAAATCCAAAGGATCTCTCCATAGATTTCATCCCTAGGTATGTATGATTTCATTAGTTTGTTCTTATCACCCATTAGATCACTAGAATTCAGTTAGTTACTCATAAACTTTTCAAACATATGGTTTCTAAATTGTAAAATTTATTGTCATTTGGATCCTGTGATCTATATTACTTATTTCTTGATAATTTATTATAATTCCTTGCATAGAACTCAAAACTATAGCCTGTGTAAACCTATCCTAGTTCACGAATTATAATTGCTAGATCAGTGATACGCTCAAACTTACTTCTCAAATGAGAAGTAAAGCGGTCGTGTCAAGTAAATAACCCAACTAGTGAGGTTGGGATCGTTCCCACGAGGAAAATAGTCTAGACATAACTTCAACTTGTTATTACTATTGTTTGATCAATGACTTCCTGGGAAAGTAAAAATATAAAAAGGGTTTTTTTTATATCTAATTAAGCGAAAATAAATAACAAACTTGAAAGAGATACTTAACAGCTTTGAATGTTGGGTTTTAATCAATTAATCGAATTAACTAGGTTTTACGTGTTCCCCACAGGTTCATAACTTGATAATTCTAACTATAACAATTCTTTCCTAGTATCTTGCATGCAAAGTGATAAGTTATGTATTTCTAAATCCTTGGTCCGGCATCTTGAAAATCTCACTCCGCACCTTGGTCCGGCTGCGTGTGTTCCTATCCTAACCATTATCCTTAACTAATATTAAGCATCGTATACGATATTTGACTAAGTTATTACCTTGTACCAATCAATACTAGCCTATTAGATAGTATACACTAAATCTATGTTAATAATTATTTTCCTAATATTTACCTCCTTTGTCTGGCAAGTAGCACTAAGTCGATTTCTAACGTTGTCCATCCATTAAAAAGACTTCTAACGAACGAATTATTAATACATGCAAGACACAATTCTAGAATTGTTATTTTTGTTAGGGCTTTATCTCATTATTTGCCTATGGTTCCCACAACCCTAGTTATGGAGTTTAGTTACTCATATCCATAAACACAATATTCAAATATATTAAATAAGAATTCATGTACTTACTTCAATAAGAAAGAATAAAGTCCGAAGATTTGCTTGATTAATCACCAAAAGTCACTTGTAAGAATCTCAAAATCTAACACTAATACACAATGTCTACTAATATGATGTCTAATCTAGCAGAGTCTAACCTCAAAAACGATGTTTTTCGAACTATTTATAAAAAAATAAAAACCTAATTAAACAAGGATTCTAATTGCTGGAAATCTGCCAAAAAGCGGCTGGGTCGACGGACCTCGAGACGGATCGTCGTGGTCACGACGGACCTTCATGAACTCCGTCGTCCCATACTTAGCAATTTCTTCTACTGCTCTCTTCATTCCCCTCGACGGCAAGTATGACGGACCGTCATAGGCACAACGGTCCGTCGAGTGTCTTCATTTCAAAACACTTCAACTCTTGGAATCTGGGTACTGGGATCACTTTTCTGAACTTCATGACGAACCTGCAGGACGGACCGTCATAGACACGACGGACCGTCACAAGCTTCATAATCCCACACTTGGTCAGACTTCCCCATCTTCCTTCAGCAGCTTCTCTACGCTGCCACCTACGGACAGTCACAAGCACGACGGACCGTCATAAGCTACGTAGGTGGTCTATTCTGCATTTCTTCGCTCAAAATCTCCGCATTCAGCTTTGGACAGATTTCCTGCAAAACAAAGAGAAACTTATATAAAAACTAGCACAAAAAGACTTTCAGACACACTAAACTTAAGGAAAAAGTATTAATTATACCTTGAAACCACGCTATATCAACACGCTCAACTTAAATTCGTTGTTTGTCCTCAAGCCACGCACTATGACTCACTACACAATCTTTGTACAAAAGTATCCATGTTTTATCCTTTGCAATCATGTGGCTATCAATCCCGATTAATCTCATCAAATCTATGCTTGCTATCACTATTAGGCTTGAATTTTGTGGGATTAGAACATGACACAGACTCACCATGCACTAACACCTATCCTCTTCAATTTCTCACCGAGGAGCTAACAAATCCGGTATTGCTACTAGTGTCCTCACTTCAAAACAAAATCATCATTTTTCATACAATGATTTCAGTTGGAGTATAAGGATTACTTTTCAACACTCGCTCTTAGAACAAAGTCACACTCATTCATACCTATTGCCATAAGCTTGCCCTTATTTTCACTACCTTAAGTTCGCTATACAACCCTTAGGATCACGATGGGACTTTCTTAGCTTGTTACATAGGCTCAGAGTCAGGTAGGGTATATTTAGGTATACTTTAGTGACTTTTTTGCCCTCCCTGACATATCAGCTAAACCTTCCACTTTCTATCACTTTATCTCGCCCAGTTTCTCCTATTCTTTCACTTTGCTATTTCCCCTTCTTTCTTCATTTGTGTAAGTGACATTTTTTTTTTGTAATTCTTGTATATTTCTCTTTTTCTTTACTTTTCTTTCAACGAGTTCTTGAGTCACTTTACTTTAGTTCTTTCTCTCTCTTTGTTCTTTCAACCCCACTTTCTAGAGCATTCCTCAAAACAGCCACCCTCAACTCATGGCTTTACCATGAGCCAAGGTACACAATACCCAAAGTTGGGTCAGGGCCATAACGAAGGTTGTTTATGCATTAGACACCCTCAACTTATGCTTTTGGCATAAGCTAAGATGCACATGTCCAAGGAGGGACCAGGGCCAATATATTGTTCCTAGAAAAGATCAGTTGGGGTGAAAAAGAAAGGTCTAATTTGAAGCTCAGATTATTTGGATCAAAGAAGGATAACTTTCATTTGTTTTCTTTTATTTAGGCTAGAAATGGGCTATCTTGAATAAGGGCCTATGATCCTTTCCTAATTGTCTGTTACAGCTTACTTTTAGAAGTACTAACCAGGCAAGTTCTAGCTCAGTACCAATAGTGGACTATTCAGATTTCCTCACACTCACTTTCCATCTCATCACTATACCAGATTATCAGACACCTAGTTCGAATTGAAGACTTAGGGTAATGCAATGGTGTAACTCTATTTCATGCTTAGAGACACACAATTATCAGTTACTATGCCTAATCATGCAACATTTTCTAGTTTTATCAAGATATCATTTTAGCCATCATGCTTCAGAGTAAAACTATGTACAAAAGATATAAACATGCCGGTTCAACAGAAAAAGTAATCAGTCTTTTAGGGAGAAAGAACACAGGCAAGAAAATCCCAAAAGAGGATAGTGAGTTGGGCTACTCAGACTTCACCCTAACACTCACTTTCCATTTACCCCACCCCCAACAAAAAAAGCATGCAATTGTCCCCAATGCATAAAAAAATCTAAATATTAGAGTGGAAGGTGAAGCAAACCTGTGGCGCAAAGCGCCGTCGATCAACAAGCTGGTGGGTCCGGTTCCACGGAACCCACGTCCTCTGCAATCTGGACACCCTCAGTGCGGGAGCTAGACACCCCAGCCGCTAACTGTGATGCTCTGATCTGGTGTGCCTCCTCCTCAGCAAGTGAGGCTCTCCTCGCAGCCTCCATCTCTCGGCGCTCCTTCTTCCTTGCTTGCGCCTCATCCTCTACTTGACCCCTACGTCTCCTTGCACTCTCGCGAGGAGGAGGTGGAGGAATTTCTTAAGTAGCAAACAGGGCCGCCAATACAGTGTCCTCAACAGGCTCGACAGACTCCGGCACCTTCGCCTCTAGGATCGTGTCGATGTCTGCACGAAGACTGTCGACTGCAGCCAGAAGAGTCGACACATCAACCGGATGGGCTGGTCGGGCTAACATTCTCAACTCAAAGGCGTCCAGGCGCTGGTTAACTTCAGAAATCTTCCACTCTATAAACTGCTACATTTTCCTCTCTAGACGCTCTTCAGACTCAGTGATCGACTTCTGCATCCAATACTGGATGTGATGCAGAAGAGTGGCCATTTGTGCCTCTAGTTTTTGGACCCTAGCAAGCGGGACCAGTGCCGGTTGAGGGGATGTGCGAGAGGAGCTCGGGGGTGGACTACTACTCGGGATAGACTCGACCGGGGTAGTGTCAGTGGCCGCCTGTGTAGCAGTGCGGGCCTGGGCTACCGTATCCGCAAGATCATCAGCCAGTGGGGGCAGCTCTTGACAGGGCCCTCTGTGTGGAGCGAACTCATTGGCCTCGTCTCTGATGAGGCCGACGTCCACAGTGCCCTGCGGGGTCTTAAGCTGATCTACGTGCCATCTGGGCACACCTGCGGACCTGGAAAGGGCAAAGATCATACACGGGAAGGGGTAGGTAGTAGTGACCTGGAATGCCCTCTCGTGCATGACTGCCTGGAGAAGCCATGCGAAGTCCACCTCGAATCCGCTATCATCGCTGCCATCAACACTGCTCGATCCCAGGTGACGATGTTATCAGCAGCTGTGGGGGAAAGGCACGACAAACGAGTAGCCACAAGAACTTTGCTATGAACGTGAGGTTGGCCTTCTTGATTGCCCCCTTCGGCTCAGTGACCCAATCGGCACCCTCTCCATCTACTGGCAGGTGCAGGGCCATCCACCTCTTGGTGGTCTCTCTCAGTGCTGGCTCGCGCAAAAACTGTCCATCCTTTACTATCTGCCAGCGGTAGTCAAACTCGGCAGTGATGGGGGTCCGAGTTGCATCTGCACTCTCGCCGTATAAAAACCGGCGGATGGCTGGCAGGGAAATGTCAACCTGCAAGCCCCGGACTCGAACCTGCTCCTGTGGGGCCTTTTTAGCTGGAGCAGCCCGCCTATCGATCTGTGATCGGAGAGTCGCTATGAAGGATGCGTAGAACTCTTGGACCATTTCCTCGCTATATCTCCCAACGGACGTGCTATCCACTCTAAACGATGCCTGGTGAAGAGGTTGTGGATCTCTGGCATCGTTGGGAGACTCCCTGTAAGTACCCGCCGCTCCAAGGTGAGTGTTCGAGTCATTACTCCTTTATCAGTCAGGAACTTGGCGTCGAAGTAAACTTGAAACTGGCCGTCGACACACCACCGGTTTGGCTGGTCAGAGGCTGGGCTGGGGGCCTGAGCTGGTGCGCCGAATGTAGAGTCTGAACTGTCAGCCTCATCAGACGAGGCTGACGCTGCAGCAGTGGCGGGTGCGGGAACCTCAGCAGAGCCAGAAGCCTCCTCGGACCATGATACTCCTTAACAGCCCGATGCTCCTTCCTCATTTGTGGCTGACCTAGAGGGAGTGCCGGTCAGTGTGCGCTCCTCATCAGACTGGGAGGTAGTGACTACGCCGGATGCCACAGTCTTGCGTGTGGCTCTGGGAGCACGTGCAACACGGGAAGGTGTGCAAATGCCTGGGGGCACATACTCAGGGTCCCGCTCATCATCAGAGCCGATTATCAAGCGTGCAGACGGGGCAACAGGCTTTGATCGCCCGTGTGCGTAGGTTCGGTCTTGCTTGGGTGCCATAGTAGATAGTACCTGCAAAGGATCCTATTAGTACGAGTAGTGGCAAACAAGTCAAGCTAAACCATACGAAATAAATCAGTGAAATAATATGTAATTGCTGTAGAAACAATGACAGACGATGGGCCTGGTGACGGCTCATCATTACTATGACAGACCGTTGTGAGGTCCGTCGTGTTGTACTAGGACTCTGTATAAATAGAGAACCCATGAAAGAGAGTCTCTGACTAGCATGACGGAGTGTGCAGGACGGACCGTCACAGTTACGATGGTCCGTTGTAGAGGTCCGTCGTAGGACACTTTGGAAAAAATTTGGAGACCCTTAGGAGAGGGGTCTCTGACCGTTATGACGGTCATGCAGGACGGACCATCGTGGGTACGACGGTCCGTCAAATGTGTCCGTTGAAGGACACTTAGAAAAAAAATTAGAGACCCTTAGAAACAGGGTCTTTGACAAACAGAACGGTTGTGCAGGACGGACCGTTGTGAAGACAACGGTCCGTCACATGTGTCCGTTGGGGAACACTTGGGAAAAAATGAGAGACCCTTAGAAACAGGGTCTCTGTCTAGCATGACGGTGGTGCAGGACGGACCTTCGCGAGGACGACGATCCGTCACATGTGTCCGGTAGGACAGGGGTGCTAGGGCTTGTGCAACGGACCCTACGACGGTCCTTCGTGGCTACGACGGTCCGTCATCAGGGTCTCGTTCTGAATGACTGACTGAACTAAAGGTACCCTAAGCAACCCCGATGAACCTACATCAACCTTGTAGTGTTTTGGACCTACATGTGTTTAACCCAACTACATAGGAAATTAGCAATGCAAAAACACCTATGTCTAGGGTGGTAAACATGGTAATTTCGAACATTTGTAACGTAGGTCAGGCAGAATCGTATAAAGTAAACAAAATACTATGAGGAACTAAGCTTAATACTAACTAGTAACAAAAATTAAAGATAAATGAGTATAAATTAGAGACACATACCTTAGAAATGGAGAAAATACAGATGCAAAAGTACTCGGTGGAAAGGTAGACACTCACAGCAGCAGTTTCCACTAGTAGATTACACTTTAGGGCTTTGGAGAATTGTGAAGGGGAGGCAATGATCATGGGAGGAAATGGGGAAGTTGAAAAGAGAGTGTAATGGGAGAAATAAGAAAGTAATGGGGTGAAAATAGGAAGGGGTGGGAGTTTAAACGGTCTGATTTTGGAAAAGGGTCAGCCGGGTCGGGTCGGGTATACATCATTAATCACGCGACGGTTCCCCGACGACGGTCCGTCACAGTTGTGACGACCCGTCGTTGGTTCCGTCGTGTGTGCCCTAGTTTCAAAATAACCAAAAAATAAACCTGGTACGACGGATGCATACGACGGTCCGTCGCAGGCGCAATGGTCCGTCGATGTGTCCGTCAGAGACTGCTGCAGAGTAATTTTCTGCAGAATTTTCTGGTGATGTGCCTGCAAATTTAAAAACCCAGTAGTAGAAAAATGCTACCATTACTTTAAAAAAAACGATAAGTATTGGGTTGCCTCCCAACAAGCGCCTCATTTAATGTCACGGCACGACTGGGGACACTTGATTACTCAGACTTCATCAAAATGGTATGCCTCGATCACTTCATTTGTCGAGTCAGCATGCCCGAAATAGATTTTTATGCGCTGTCCATTCACCTTGAACCGCACACCCTCCTTAGTTTCTAACTCAACTGCTCCATGAGGGAATAGTTGGGTAATCAAGTAAGGACCAGTCCATTTGAACTTGAGCTTGCCCGGAAACAAGGGTGACCTGGAATTGAATAACAGCACCAAATCCCCGACCATAAACTCTCGCTTTTCAATTTTGTTGTCACGGTACTTCTTCATCTTTTCCTTGTATAGTGCTGAGCTTTCATAGGCTTTTAGGCGAAATTCATCGAGTTCATTGAACCCATTTAACCATTGCTCTGCAGCTTCGCTCCAATCCATTTTTAACTTCTTCATAGCCCATATGGCTTTATGCTCTAACTCAACCAGAAGATGACAAGCTTTCCCATATACAAGTTGGTATGGAGACATACCTATGGGAGTCTTATATGCTGTCCGGTAGGCCCAAAGAGCATCATCAAGCCTCCTTGACTAATCTATTTTACTAGCATTCATTGTTTTTGACAATATCTGTTTTATTTCTCGATTCAACACTTCAACTTGCCCACTAGTTTTGAGGGTGGTAAGGAGTGGCCACATTATG
This sequence comes from Solanum peruvianum, assembly GCA_027705065.1. Taxonomy (NCBI): domain Eukaryota; kingdom Viridiplantae; phylum Streptophyta; class Magnoliopsida; order Solanales; family Solanaceae; genus Solanum; species Solanum peruvianum. The sequence continues at coordinate 9,302,647 of JAKWJD010001758.1, read as the reverse complement.
GCGAACCCCGTATTTCTCCAATCACCCCTTGAACAATCTGTTGCAGAAGTGGGAGCCCCCATCACTAATAATGGCCCTTGGGGTGACAAAACGAGAGAATATATTCTTTTTCAAGAATGCAGTTTCACTGAACCCTTCATTGTTTGCGAGGGCTATGGCTTCGACCCATTTAGATACATAATCAACTGCTACTAGAATGTACTTCATTCCATGAGAACTCACGAAAGGGACCATAAAGTCAATCACAAGAATGGGGTTTAGAGGGAGCTCTTGATTTCTTGAAATACCACCATCTCGTTGGCATCTTTCACAGGCTTTAGCAAACCCATGAGCATCTTGATGAAGAGTTGGCCAATAGTAACCACATTGTAATATCTTATGCGCGGTTCGGATACCACTGTGATGTCCACCAACGGGTGAGGAATGGCATGCCTCCAACTCACTCAACATTTCACATTCTGGCACACAACGCTAAATAAGCCCGTTGGCACAACTCATATACAAGTATGGTTCATCCCAAAAGAACTTCTTCACATCATACATGAACTTTTTCCTTTGATGAAAGGACAAGTCTGGTGGAACAATATCACTAGCCAGATAGTTCGCAAAATCTGCAAACCGTGGGATCAAGTCTTATGAAGCAGCCGATACATGTTAATCAGGGAAAGTATCATCAATGTCAGTCTTATCCCCTAACTCTCTCATAGCATCATCCTCTAGACAAGACAAGTGATCAACAACTTGATTTTCAGTTCCTTTTCTATCCATCACTTCAAAGTCAAATTCTTGTAGCAGTAATACCCAACGAATCATCCTAGGTTTCGCATCCTTCTTCGTCATCAAATATCTCAATGCTGAGTGGTCAGTATGCATTATAACTCTAGTCCCTAGCAAATGGGAGCGAAACTTCTCAAAAGCAAAGACTACTGCAAGGAGTTCTTGCTCAGTCATTGTGTAGTTCTTCTGAGCTTCATTTATGGCTTTACTAGCATAGTAAATGGGGTGAAGGATTTTGTTCTTTCTCAGTCCCAATACTACACCAAGAGCCACCCCACTAGCATCGCACATCACCTCAAATAGACTGTTCCAATCCGGAGAAATAATGATAGGCGCAGACACAACCTTTTCTTTTAGCTCACCAAATGCTTTAAGACAGGATTCATCAAAACAAAATTTGCAATCTTTCTCCAGCAGTTTGCACAATGGGTGTGCAAGCTTTGAAAAGTCTTTGATGAATCTCCAGTAAAAACATGCATGTCAAAGAAAGCTTCTCACACCTTTCACAGAAATTCGTGGGGGGAGTCTCTCTATTACCTCAACTTTAGCTCGATCAACATCTATGCCCTTTTCTGAAATGCGATGACCCAACACAATACCCTCTTTCACCATGAAATGACACTTTTCCCAGTTTAGTACTAAATTGCAGTCTTCACATCTCTTAAGGACCTCAGATAAATTGTCCAAACACCGCTCGAATGAATCACCAACCTGAGAAAAATCACCCATATAGACTTCTATAGTATCCTCCACCATGTCACAAAATATCGACATCATACATCTATGAAATGTTGCGGGTGCATTGCACAACCCACATGGCATTCTTCTAAACGCAAAGGTCCCATATGGACAAGTAAAAGTGGTTTTCTCTTGATATTCTGGTGCAATAGAAATTTGATTATACCCCGAATATCCATCAAGAAAACTGTACCACCCTTTTCCGGCAAGTCTATCCAACATCTGATCCATGAAGGGCATAGGAAAATGGTCTTTTTCAGTCCATGAATTTAGTTTGCGGTAATCCACACACACCCTCCATCCAGTAACCGGTCTCAATGGAACAAGTTCATTTCTTTCGTTGGGGACCACAGTCATACCCCCTTTCTTAGGTACACACTGAATCGGGCATACCCAACTACTATCATCGATTGGATATATTACTCCGGCATCTAACCACTTGATGATTTCTTTCTTCACAACCTCTTGCGTAGGAGGGTTCAAGCGTCTCTGGTGCTCAATACTCGGCTTATGATCAGGCATGAGTAGGATTTATGAGAGCAAATACCGGGAGGGATCCCAATAATGTCCTTAATAGTCCACCCAATAGCTCTTTTGAACCATTTTAGTACCGTCACCAAACTCTGAACCTGTTGTTCATCCAAGTCTGATGCAATGATTACCGGCAAAGTGTCAACCTTTCCTAAGAATTCATACCTGAGATGAGGTGGGAGAGGTTTTAGTTCTAATTTTGGAGCTTCCTCTATAGATGGTTTAGCGGGTGGGGACTCGCGATTCTTCATATCAAGCTCAAATTTCTTCGGTTTAAACCGAACATCACCTCGGTCAAGAACCGCGACTAATGACTCATACTCTTCAATGCAATCGCTATCAAAGTTCATTATCACTGGCGCTAATGCTTCGACACCTAGACGTTCTTCTATTTGTGTCTCAAATGTCTCACCCATGTTGTAGGATATAGCAGATGCCGATTGGAGCTCACCACTCTACCTCATGGACCTACAAATATTAAAGGTCACTTCCTCATTGTTCAACCGAAATTTCATCTGCCCCTTTTGCGTGTCTACTAAGGCTCTTCCCGTAGCAATGAATGGCCTCCCAAGAATAATGGGCACTTCAAAATCGACTTCACAATCAAGAATAAGAAAATCTGCTGGAAATATGAATGACTCCACTTTTACTAACACATCGTGGAGTATCCCTATAGGCCGTTTTAGTGTTTGATCGGCCATCAGTAGCCGCATCGCAGTGGGATTTGGGTCACGCAAACCCAATTTCTTGTAAATCGAGACGGGCATGAGATTTATGCTTGCCCCCAAATCACATAATGCTTTCGCAAAATGTAATAGCCCGATTGTACAAGGAATAGTGAATGCACCCGGATCTTCTTTCTTTTGGACCAGAGATCTTGTAGCAATAGCACTACAGTGTTGCATTCTATCATCATCCTCAAAAGTGACCGATCTTTTCTTTGTGACCAGATCTTCCATAAACTTGGCGTAACTGGGCATTTGTTCTAAAGCTTCTACCAAAGGGACATTGATAGAAAGTCGCTTTAACATTGTTATAAAGCGCTGATATTTGCCATACTCTGTTTTTTTCAATAATCATTGAGGAAATGGGGGTGGTGTCCTAGGCATAGGAATTACCTTTTTGGGCACTTCATCATCTTTCGCAGTATTATCTTCAAATTCAATATCAACATCTACCACTTTATCAGTATCTTTTGTCACCTTTTTCTCATTAGATGGCATAGGTGGGTCAATGGTTTGCTTGCCACCGCGAGTAGTAATTGCCATACAATGTCCATCATTTTTCGCATTTTAGACACTGTTGCTAGGAAGAGTGCCCGGTTGCCGTGTGTTCACAGTTGCAGATAATTTGGCCAATTGTAACTCAAGTTTCTTAATTGATATTGCATGTGTATCAACTTTTTTCCCAATACCCGCTAAATCATTCCTCAACTCTTTATTGTGCTCATCACTAGCATCGAACCTCATCATCATTTTATGCAACATATCCTCAACTCGCGACATACTACCTCCACCATCCCTAGGAGTAACTTCACGATTTTGAGGAGGAACATAGGGTCCATTCTTGTCGTTTCTGTTACCATAGTTACCCTTGTTGAAGTTGTTGTCGCGATTGTAGTTTCCATCTCGGACATAATAACCCTCACAATTGTAGTTACCATAGTTCCGACCTTGGTTCCCTTGACCTTCGCGCCAATTCTCCTGAGTAGAGCCTTGGGAACTTGGTCGGAAAACCCCCATCTGTTCATTTACTGCATAGGAATCCTCCTCATAATAACATTCATCGTTTGGAGGTGGTGGTTTAGCCAAGTAGTTGACTGCATTTATCTTTTCTGCACCCCAGTGACATGTTTTAGTACCAACCCAAGCTCAGTTCTCATCTGAGCCATTTCTTCACGAATCTCATCTGTGGCTGGGTTGTGAGTGGAATGCACTGCAAAAGTGTTTCTCCCTGTATCGGACTTACTAGTACTCCAGGCTTTGTTATTTCGAGAGATTTTCTCTAATTTTTCTGCGATCTCAGCATAAGGACATTCTCCATAAGATCCACCTGCTATAGTGTCCAACACCACTTTGTTGTTATCATCCTGTCCCCGATAGAAGTATTCCTTCAGTTACTTATCATCTATACGGTGGTTTTGGACACTTCTTAGGAATGAGGTGAATCTATCCCAAGAACTACTAACTGACTCTCCTGGTAGTGCCACAAAGTTGTTCACCCTGTCTTTGTGGTTTAATTTCTTGGAGGCCGGATAGTAGCGTGCTAAGAAGACAAGCGGCCCATCCAAGTCTGCTATGTTATCATAACCTCTGTAGTATGCTTGGGGCCGTGGAGCGGGATTTTGTCCCCTCTGTTGATGTTCACCCAGAGCATCGTGTAACATCTGACCATGAACATCCACTTGATCTGGGATGTTCTCGTTTGGATCCTCATCATTTATTCCCAAGTTTCGCTTCATTTTGTGCAGTGTACGTCTAGCTCGTGATTGTAGGGAAACAAGGGTTCTCTTCCTCTCCGTGTATTTAGCATACAAGAAGGATAGTTCTGAAAGGAAATAAAAAACAATAAAACAAAGTAAAATCAAGAATATATCAACTATACTATAGTAATAAGTTCAAGTTAATCTAAAAGCAAAATTTCCCCGGCAACGGCGCCAAAATTTGATACGCTCAAACTTACTTCTCAAATGAGAAGTAAAGCGGTCGTGTCAAGTAAATAACCCAACTACTGAGGTTGGGATCGTTCCCACGAGGAAAATAGTCTAGACTTAACATCAACTTGTTATTACTATTGTTTGGTCAATGACTTCCTTGGAAAGTAAAAATATAAAAAGGTTTTTTTTTTATCTCTAATTAAGCGAAAATAAATAACAAACTTGAAAGAGACACTCAATAGCTTTGAATGTTGGGTTTTAATCAATTAATCGAATTAACTAGGGTTTATTTGTTGCACACAGGTTCATAACTTGATAATTCTAACTATAAAAATTCTTTCCTAGTATCTTGCATGCAAAGTGATAAGTTATGTATTTCTAAATCCTTGGTCCGGCATCTAGAAAATCTCACTCCGCACCTTGGTCCGGCTGCGTGTGTTGCTATCCTAACCCTTATCCTTACCTCATATTAAGCATCGTATTCGATATTTGACTAAGTTATTACCTCGTACCAATCAATACTAGCCTATTAGATAGTATACACTAAGTCTATGTTAACAATTCTTTTCCTATTATCTACCTCTTTGGTCCGGCAAGTAGCATTAAGGCGAGTTCTAACGTTGGCCATCTGTTAATAAGACTTCTAAACGAAAGAATTATTAATACATGCAACACATTATTCTAGAATTGTCATTTTAGTTAGGGTTTATCTCATTATTTGCCTATGGTTCCCACAACCCTAGTTATGCAGTTTAGTTACTCATAGCCATAAACACAATATTCAAATATATTAAATAAGAATTCATGTACTTACTTCAATGAGAAAGAATAAAGTCTGAAGATTTGCTTGATTAATCACCAAAAGTCACTTGTAAGAATCTCAAAATCTAACACTAATACACAAAGTCTAATAATATGATGTCTAATCTAGCAGAGTCTAACCTCAAAAACGAGGTTTTTCGAACTATTTATAAAAAAATAAAAACCTAATTAAACAAGGATTCTAATTGCTGGAAATCTGCTAAAACGCGGCTGGGTTGACGGACCTCGAGACGGATCGTCGTGGTCATGACGGACCATCATGGACTCTGTCGTCCCATACTTAGCAATTTCTTCTTCTGCACTCTTCATTCCCCTCGACGGCAAGTATGACAGACCGTCATTGGCACAACGGTCCGTCGAGGGTCTTTGTTTCAAAACACTTCAACTCTTGGAATATGGGTACTTGGATCACTTCTCTGAAGATCATGACGAACCTGCAGGACGGACCGCCATTGACATGGCGGACCGTCACAAGCTTCGTAATCCCACACATGGTCAGACTTTCCCATTTTCCTTCGGCAGCTTCTCTATGCTGCCACCTACGGACCGTCACAAGGACGACGGACCGTCATAAGCTCCGTAGGTGGTCTCTTCTGCATTTCTTCGCTCAAAATCTCCGCATTAAGCTTTGGACAGATTTCCTGCAAAAGAAAGTTAAACTTATATAAAAACTAGCACAAAAAGACATTTGGACACACTAAACTTAAGAAAAAAGTATTAATTATACCGTGAAACCACGGTATATCAATCCGCTAGACAAAAACTCATGCTTCAGATTTTACTGTTATATTCACAGTACATAAATGTTGCGTTCTCAGTTAGCATGTCAGTTTTGAGCTATTGAGTATTTAGTGCATTTTAGCTTCATGAATATTCAATTGGAAGTATACTTAGTACCAAGTTTGACTAGGGTTCAACATACCTTCAATGTCCCAGAACTATGTGCCCGCGTATGTTTATAAGTCCCCTCTATTGGGCATCAGTTTTAGTGATCACGCCACATTCATGCCTTTATACCCCTAACAAGGCATATTGGGTCCCCTGGATGGGTCATATACATCTAACTCCATGTTTCACTCATGTGGTTTATGTCGGTTAATAATAGCTCCCACAATGAGACTTTTAGTGCATTGACTAGGTTTTCAACATTAACATTAGTATACAGTTAAACAATGTTACCTTTACGATTATTATTTGGTCCTTGCATTGTTTAGTTTTCAGTTATACTTCCATACATTTTTATATCCTTGTTTAGATTATATCATTTCTCAGTTATGCATTGTTCAACTATTATACTTTGTTCAACTTAACATATCTATATCATGCAGGATCACTAAATTCCAAGTACTGACACATACTTTGTGCTACATCGTTTCACGATGTAGGTTAAAGCACTTAGCATCCAAATCATGCTTAGATAAATTCTCTATTCGATTCAGTAGCGTCATTTGTGAGTCCTCATACTTCCAGGTAAATAGACATGCTTTCTTTCTTAGTCTTTATTTCTAGTTTTCAGTTTGTTAGAGTTAGCTGGGGGCATGACCCAATAACTCAACTCAATAATTTGTTTAGGCATAGTGGTAGATTCAACTCAAGTTGTTAAGTGTTGTTTAAGTCATCCTACACTCTTATTATTATATCATATATATTCAGACTAGTTGGGTTTTCCCCAATTCAAATTTTCATTGTTTTTAGCTGCATAGTACATGTCTTACTTAATCATTTTCAGTATGCTTGATATATGCGATGCTCAGGGTTAGCTTGGGGTCACTTGTGATCTTAGGTTTCGTGTTACGTCTAAGGGGTAGCCTCAGGGCGTGACATGTTCTTTCCCCTTGAGATGGGGAGTCAAAGGTACTTGATTTCATTGACCTTCATCAAGGAAATAAGAGGGTGAAGGAGCATGATTTGAAATTCATACAGTTACCCAAATATGCTCAAACTATGGTTGGCGATTCAAGGGCAAGGATGAGTAAGTTTGTGTTGGGTGCTTACCAGTTGGATGTCAAAGAATGACTAACCATCATGCTTATTTAGGAGATTGATGTATCCTATTTGATAGTTCATTCACAATAAAATTGAAGAAGAGAAATTAAAGGAGAAAAATAGGGATTCAAAGATGGCAAGAAAGGATAATCGTAATTTCTCAGATTCAAGGTCCAGTGACTAATCGTTCCCAAAGTAATGGTTCTAGTGTGAAAATGGTAACTCAGTTTCAAAGTTGTGGAAAAAGTAATAGAAGTGAGTGTCTAGCCGATACAAATTCATGTTTTAGTTGTGGAAAAATGGATCATGAGATAAGAGATTTTGTATTTTGATTTCTATGAATGAGAAAGATAATCATGATGGCTAAACTTTGGGATAGACAATATTATGAGGGTTCCCCTAATCCAATGATTCATAATTCATGACATTTTAGCTAGTAGTTATGAATTACTTGATTTTAGGTGTATCATTGGAAATTTTAGGACCCTTAATGCAACTAAGGCAAGTCATTGATTCATAGTTGAAAGATGATTGTTTCTCAAAGCGATAACCTTTGTTTAAGGTTGTCCCTACTTTAATTATTTGGTTCATTTGTAAGAGAAGAAATGTTATTTGAAATGGTTGTTCTATGTCTAAACATACTTTGGTCGTAGGTTCGAATATAATGATTTTCTTGTTCGCCTAAGTTAGATATCCATGGTTGAATGAAATACTTACTTCTTGGCCACTAATTATTAAACATTTGGAAGAATGTGCTCATTTAAACTGCTTCAAGGTGGTGACTTAAAAAATACATTCCTTGGGGTGTCTCAAATGTAATACTGATGGATGTAGCAAAGAAAATCTTGGTCTTAGTGCATTGGTATTTTGTATTAGGAATAATGAAGGTGATTTGGTATATGCCGAACTACAGAAAATAGGAGAAGTTTCAGCAATTGCAGCAGAAATAAGAGCAGTTAAACAAGGTCTGGATGACTGCGTTCAAAAGGGTTGTCTAGCATTAACTATAGAAACTGATTCATTGATTACAAAGGAGATCCTGGATTGGGTTTGGGAGGTTCCTTGGATTGTTTCTATTGATGTGAGGAACATAAAGTTTTCAATGCACAATAGGGATGTTGAGGTGGTTCATACATTCAAAGAAGGGAATAAACTAGTTGTTTTATTAAACTAATAATGTTATCTATCTTGTAGGTATAGATATACAGAGATATTTACATATACAGAAGTTACCATAACCATCATAAGCCATCATTCAATTGGAAAAGAATCAAATCCCTAATTTGATGATTAAAAAATGCAAAATAGGGGATTTATCATAGATGCACATATTACTAATTGATACGTAGGTCTATGACAGTAACACTTACAAGGGAATAATATTGAGACAATAATAATACACTGCAAAAAGAATGAAATAAAGTCACCGTCAAAAGTATTGTGTATTTTAAATTCTGATATGATATTAATGTTAGAATGGTTACCTCTCTAGATCTTAAATCATACATGATGGTATTAGCTTCGATGGATCTCATCCCGTGTAAGATTGATGATTTACGGAGAATAATGTTCTAATATTGGTATGAATTGAAATGGAAGTCCAACCGTTTCCTTACAAAGAGTGATTTGTGTGTGTTAACATCCATCTACATCTTGATCCAAGCTAAAATGTTCACTCATCAAGTCGAAGAAGTGCTCTTGGGTGCTGAATAATGGCGTCAGTGAGAGCCTTTTGACGTATAAATGATTACACTCCGAAATTGGGTGCATTGATGATTTTAGCTGGTTTATTAAAGCCGATGCTAGTGAAGGCACACATTAGGCCGACATTCCATTGGAAAGATGAGCCTCATCTGGTGTGATTTTTGAGGAATATCGGACAGACCAATTTTGGGAAACATTTTCCAAATTGGTTACTTACTACTTCTTTATATTTTTTTATATTTTTTTGTTATTTGTTTACTGTGAGCCACTTTTGGGTCTTAAACCATTTATTATCTCTTTGTTTTTATTAAATAATATGACATATGTTTTAATTAAAAAAAAGTAATGATATTATTATAAATTTTATTCATGTATATATAAATGTGGGGTTGTTTTGACAAAATATACCATGTGGATCAATATTTGTACGAAGGTTCAACGTACCCTCAAAGTCCTAGATCTACGTTCCCGCTTAGGTTTAAAAGTCACCTATGTTGTACATCAGATTTAGTGATCAACCCACAATCGTGCTTCTATACTCCTGGCAAGGCATATTGGATCCTCTAGATGGGGCGTATACATCGGACTCCACGTTTAACTCATATGATTAATGTCGGTTAATAGTATCTCCCATAGTGAGACTCTTAGTGCATTGACAATGTTTTTAACATTTAATTAGGATACAGTTCAGCGTGTTACAGTCATGATTAGTATTCAGTCATTGCAATGTTTAGTTTTCAGTTATACTTCTGTACATATTATATCCTTGTTTATATTATATTATTGCTGAGTTATATATTGTTCAACTTATATATTTTATTCAACTTAGCATAACTATATCCTGCATGCTCACTACATTTCTATTACTGACGCATACTTTGTGCTACATCATTTCATGATGTAGGTTTAGGCACTCAACATCCAGATCACGCTTAGATAGATTCTTGATTAGACTTTTGCAGCTTCAATTGTGAGTCCTCGTACTTCGAGGTTAATTTAAATGCTTTCTCTCTTAATCTTCATTTCTAGTTTTTTGTTTTGTTATTGTCACTCCTCGAAGCATTAGAGATGAAACTAACTATGTCTGAATACCCAAATACTACATCGGAATATATGAAAACTCAGAGTTTGATATACCATAGAAAAGTCATCGCGTTAGAGATGAAACTAACTATGTTTGATATAAGTCTCTTAACTAACTAAAAGTGTTGGTACATGCCCCAAGCAAAATCTAAAAAAAATTGAAACCAAAACTAAAAGTAAAAGCAAGAAAATAATCATGTTAGTAGTGCTGGTAGAATGAGGACTCACCATTGCATAACATAAATGCTTTCTATCTTAGCTTTTATTTCTAATTCTTAGTTTTGTTAGTGTCACTCCCCAAAGTTACCCCAGAAACATACATGGGGCCTAGGATTAGAGGTGACCTCAACCTAACCCTGCTGGCATATCATGAGCAAACCAAAGTAAATTGAAGCAATAAATTCTGAGCGGAAGCCAATCATGAGATTATCTGAAATAATGGGGAATACCCATATACTAAATCTGAATATGTGAAAATGGAGAGTTGAAATTCAATACAAAAGTCAAACTCTAACACTAAAGTTGTAACTAAATATGTCTGAAATAAGCCTCTAAATTTACTAGAAGTGCTGGGACATGGCCCAAGCTCAATTTAAAAAAATTGAACCTAAAACTAAAACTAAAAGCAAGAAAACAATCATGTCACTATTATTGGAAGAATGAGGACTCCCAACTGCTACTGAACTGAAGATGTGGAACCGATCTATGCGTGATATGAGTGCTGAGGACATGAACCCACATTACGGGAAGATGTAGCGCAGAGTATGCATCAATACTTGAAAGGTAGTAAGCATGTAGGATAGAGTACAACTGAATAATAATTATGATTGAACAAGAAATAAAGCAATAACATAATCTGAACATGATAAATTTATTGAAAGAACTGTACATGACTAAACTGAATGGAGTGACCATGTTTATAACATGATGAGACTGAATGTTGAACTACACTAATAACATGGTCAATAAAATGGAATTTGAATGAACTGTAAGGGATCTAATAATAACTGACATAAACCCACAGAAGCTAAATGTGGAGTCCGATGTATATGCCTCAACAAGAGGACCCAATATAACTTGCCAAAAGCTATAGAGGCATGCTGGCGTGATTACTAAAATGATACGCACAGAGGGGACTTACAACCTATGGGGCACGTAGTTCTGAGATTAAGGTATCTGACCCTAGTCCCCTCAGTATTAAGCTTCCCATATTATTAAGTAATTAACACTTTAAGACTGAAATGTTGTAATATTAGATAGCTCAAAACTGACATGCAAACTGAGAATGCAACATTTATGTACTCATAATAATGCATTTGAAACTGGTATGCAACTAATAATAATTGACATTGCATGTGTAATTCATGAACTAAAAGAACTACATAGCTAGGGTTCTGAGTTTATGCATGAAACCGACAATAACGATACTGAATTCATAATAATACGATTTAGATCATTCTAACAGCGAAACCCAACAATTTTAATATTAAAGAAACCCTAGGTCTAGATAACATTAAGTGAATCAATATTTTGACTGAAATCTAGGACCCAATGGGTGAAAGAAACCCACTACTTTGAACTAGCGTTGCTCAACCTCTTTCTCTTCTTACACTCAAATTTTCTAAGTTTTGCTTAATGATCTAACTTAGGTAAGTTCTATTATATTTCAAGGATAAAATTGACAAAAACTATGTAGTTTATAGTTTAACTGACATAGTTTAAATGTTTAACACATCAATAAATTACAAAAAAACCCTAACTTAACTACTATCGGGGTCACTAATGGATGGGACAGACGGACCTTCGATTGATTGATAGTCCTAGCTGGTTAATCGTCAGTCGTGACTGGGGGCTGACTAAGGGTGTTGATCCATGGACACGGGCCATGGTCCATGGGTCCAACCATGGGTCGAAACTTCAACAATTTCCTAGGGGGTTTTATGGGAAGGTTGCAGATGCGAGTCACAGACCACCAGCATGGGTCGTGGGTCACCCTACAATCCATGGATGGAAACCGTGGGTTGCACCTGCAACTTCTGGAAATCCACATTGAGTCTATTTTTGAATACGTGGTTAGAATTAGGATTAGCTAGAGGCATGTCACAATATCACAATTTAGTACAGACTTTTCTGACATAGTAGTAGATTAAACTCGAGTTCTAAAGTGTTGTTTCAGTCATCACTAAAGTCTAATTATTATATCAAATATATTTAGACTAGTTGGGTTTTTCCTTAGTTTAGATATCCATTGTTTTTAGCTTCCGCATAGTACATGTGTTACTTAGTCATTTGCATGATTCTTGATTTATTCAAGACTCAGGGTCATGTTGGGGTCACTCATGATCTTTTGTTATGTCTAGGGGTGTTTTATTAGCTGTATTTATTTCCCTAAGTTGTCAATATTTTACAATAAGTTTGTTTCAGTAATGAATCATCTTGAGTCTATTATCATGATTTTATTATACTTGCAATGATTATGCACTAAAACATGTAATTACAAGTTTCAGGAACTCTCAAAAATCTTGGAGTCGCATTAAATAAAATAGATGCAAAGGCGTGCAAAAAAATAGACAAAAAATAGACTGAGTATGGTATCACCTAGGCATGGCGTACTGAAAGACGCGTCGCGCCAGGACTGAAAGGTTAGATTCGCTTTCTTGTCACTCTTCTAGGCATTACATGCCAAGGTGGGAAGTTTTGAGGCACCTGAATGGTGCTCTACTAGGCGCGAAGCTCCAAGGAGGAGACTTCATAGGCGACAAGTTACGCCCTAACGAACAACTTGCTTGCTTATGAAACAGGATGAAATAGAAATGCCCGCAAGTATTCTATATACATCCTCAACGATGTACTTAGTATCTAAATGGAGTAAGCGACTAGAGTTGTGAACCCGACTCATACAATCAATCATGTAAACCCAGTAACTTGATAACTAAAACAAGTTCTAAGCAAAGAATATAATACATGAGATTTGTTGCATGTTGTAGCTCTGGAATTGTCTTTTACTTGCTTGAAACATCATCTTGAAGTCATTCAATCTTGGTTACTTTTATTTATGCATAAATAGTTGAAGTTAACAATCATTAAAATTTCTGAGAACAGTTACTCTTATTTTATTTTTAGAATTGAATGTCAAATATAAATTTATCATAAATCCCTTGGGAACGATAATTCTTTTCTTTAAGAATATAAATTATTTTTAGCAATCACGTACACGTGCTTGTATATTGGGGAAGAATAAGTTATTGGAGCCCCTTTAAGGGACTTAGAAATTGATTTATATTCGATCTTCTTATGTTTACATGAATTCGAATATTCAAGTGTCAGTTACTTGATCTTAGCTTGTGATTGCAGGAACTTTATTTTTAAGTTTGTTTCGAAAAGGAGAACTTGTCAAACTAGACAGCGAACATGAAAGATCTTTAATTTAATGTAGCAAAATTAATCGAGGGATCAAGAAGTAATTAGGGTTAGGTCTTTGGGGAAACAATGATGATAATAACTAGGACAACATGAATAACCTAGAGAATTTACACAACCAAGATAACTTGATTAAATAAGGGGTAGAGATATATACAAACCCACCCTTCGAATAAGAAGTGTAAATGGTTGATGTCGATTTACAAAAATAAACTAGAGTAGAGGCCGATCCCACAAAGAATTTTTTGACAGATAAGGTTTCGTTGACGCGTTTAATCGAATGTTATTATTTTCTCCAAAATAAATAATAACGGAAAGTAAATTGGCTTTAGTCGAAATGTTATATGTTCCAAAACATGCAATGAGACTCCAGATTAATGACTAACAGACTATTCCACTGTAAAATTTATTCAATTGATTTAGAGAAACAGGCATCTTGTTCACCATAACATTAGTTTTATTGTTCTTCCGTAATTTAGTTTTAGGTGATTCGATACTTACAAAATCATTGTGACTTAATTTCATCTAACACTTCTCGTGTCTAATCAGACACCTTTCACTCACATATTCTTATCCTTAGTTTGGTACTAACATTGACCCTTCCTTCCAATGGTTCAAGGTGAAAGTAATTTTCTCTTGAACTAAAACTTCAACTCCAATTCGTTAGTTTAGGTAAATTTTTTCGTAAATGATATTTTCGCTTGAACAAGTACCATAGAAAAGCTAAATCTAATGCGTGCACTCATCAAATTATATAGATATTAAATCTAAAACTACAGATTATAAACACTGAATGCCTTTTACTCATTTTATGAAATTACAGTTATAACTACATCATCATTCCCACAACCTCAGTCGTGGTGTTTATCCTCTCATGGTTTCATAAAAACTAACAACAATACATAATAAATATATGATATGAATACTTAGGAGAATAATAAGCAAACCAACAATCACTTCAATTAATCTGTAACAAGAAATCTAAACTTTAAACTCAATTCAACATCCAAAATTGAATATCAGAAACTGATGATAATGGAAACATGTTAGTTGTTAAAGAAAAGATAAGATAAACACATTAAAAATGCCCTAATATATTCAAAATAATCATTTAAAATAGAGTCCTACTCGAAGTAGGACTGAAATGTCGGGCCTTCACATACAACTCTTTTACCCGTTAAGGGCTTCTGTAACGACATGTTTAGTCGTTTTGAGCAGTAGAGTTTATTCTGGTAAAAATGTCTTGGTAGACGGATCCCAGACGGATCGTCATGGGCACGACGGACCGTCGAGGGGGTCTCTTCCAAACACTTAGATTCTGAAATTTGGGTACTGAGATCGATCTCTGAACTTCGTGACGGAATGGCAGGACGGAGACCGTCACAGGCACGACGGACCGTCACAAATCCTTCCACAGAATTAACTCTCTGAACATGGTGATGGACCTGCAGAACGGACCGTCACAGGCTGCGTAACCCTGACTGGGTCGGATTTCTGTTAAAAGTTTTAAGAGGCGTTTTGGACTATTCATGCTCATAATTTTAAAGTTAGTGGATTAATGTTAATAATTACAATTACTTGGGGTTAAAGGAGATAACCTTAAAATAATTAGTGGATTATTTTTATCATCTTTTTACTTAATTATATGACAATTAGGGTAAAAGAAAAAGGGTTTGAATACGAAAAACGAAAGACAGAGAGAGAGCGAGGACGAGCGAGAGGAAGAGAATAACGCAGAGGAAAGCAAAGGTTTTGGAAGATAGGCTTGCTTGATCGCGATTCTTCGGTGGAGTAGGTTATGGTTTATGCTACTCCATAGTAACTCTTAAAATGGTAATAGATATATATGTTGTCATTGGGTAGTATGTTAGTCTTCTATATGCTTAATGTGTGCTTGCATGATGTGATTATGTAATTGTAATGGGTTGGGAAGATGCGGCTGTGAATCTTAAACTCTTAAATTCACTTTGTTAATGATGATGCCTTGGTATAAAATAAGGCTTGATGAACTAAAGTAGTAAGATTAGAGGATCGGGTGTCACGTTCCGACACCAGGATAGTATTAGAGGATCGGGTGTCACGTTCCGACACCAGGATAGTATTAGAGGATCGGGTGGTCACGTTCCGACACCACAGTAGTATTAGAGGATCGGGTGTCACGTTCCGATACCAGTATAGTAGAGGATCGGAGTGTCACGTTCCGACACCAGGATAGTAGGGGATCGGAGTGTCCACATTCCGAACACCAGGATAGTATAGGGGAGCGGAGTGTCACGTACCGACACAAGAGGAATAAAGAGAATGAAAACAGGAATTATGTTAATATACTCATTTAAAGAACTAATTCCCAAATGAGTATGATGGGGAGGCTTGAGTCCTCATAGATATGCTGGGTGTTATGGCCAATGGTTATGGTATTTGTTGTTTATCACTTTTGAGTATGTAGTTGATTTTAATATTATTATTTGATATATACTGTTTTCTATTTTGAGTTGGCCGATGATACCTACTCGGTACTTGTGCCTGTACTGACCCCTACTTGTTTTGTTTTTTTTCTTTGATTATTTGTGGAATGCAGCAAACGTACCATCGTCGTCAACTCGTCCTCAACTCTAGCCAGTCTTCATCACGCCAGATTTCAGGGTGAGCTATTGCTTCTAGCTTGGACTGGATCTTCCTCTTCATGTCTTGATGCCTTGAAATTCTGGCATGGACTAGCTGTTTATTTATTTTAGCTTCTTAGACACTCTTAGATTTAGTAATTTGAGGATAGATGTTCTTATGGTGATGACTTCCAGATTTTGGGAATAATAAGTATTAAATTTTAGAAGTTATTTTTTGGTTATATTAATGAGTTTTAAGTCTTCCGCATTATATTCTGTTTATTATGGTTGAAATGTTGGGGTTTAGATTGGTTGGTTCGCTCACATAGTAGGATATGTGTTGTTGCCACTCGCGGCTCGTTTTGGGTCGTGACAAACTTGGTATCAGAGCATTAGGTTCGTTGGTCTCATCACACACGAACGAGTCTAGTAGAGTCTTAAGGAACGGTAGGGGGACGCCTTTACTTTTCTTTGAGGGGCTATAGGACTTTAGGAAAATTCCATTCTTTCTTTCTTTCGTGCTATTACTTCGATCCAATTGGTATCTAGGTGATACAAAATGGTATCTGACAAACTTCACTCTATTTCGTATATGGTTAGAGCTAGAGCAACAACTGCGCCAACACCAACACCGGCAAGACAAGATGCATCTGAGCCAGCCACTGGGCTGTAGCTCGAAGAGGAGCAGTGGCAAGAGGCTGTGGTAGAGGTCGCGGTAGGACGTCCTCTAGAGGAAGAGGACCAACACCTGGCCTATCTAGTACTAGCGCGGTGACTCCTCCACCGACGGATGAGGTAGAAAGAGAGGGTGAGGAAGGGGAAAATGAGCAAGTGCAGAATGAGGAATTACCACCCCAACCTACCCCAGAGATTATTATCAGGTTCTTGCTTATCTTAGCGGGTTATCTGATCAAGGCCAGACACCTCCAGTGTTTTCTGCACCGGCGCCTCAGGTTCTGAGAGTACAACATACCCGGCTGAGGCTCCCCGCAGGATGCCTCATTTGAAATAGGCACGTTCCTCGATTTGACTACAGGGCCTATAATGACGAGTGATCACCACGAACTTTTCAGTAAGTCTTGAAATTGAAACCTCCACTTTTCAAGGGTGCTGAATCTGAGGATGCCTATGATTTCTGGTTGATTGTCATGAGTTGTACTAAAGATGGGAATAGTGGAACGATTTGGTGTTGAATTTGTGAACTATAAGTTTCAAGGGAACGCCAAAATGTGGTGGCGGTCATATGTTGAGTGTCAACCAGCACAAGCACCACCTATGGTTGGGCGTCATTCTGTAGCTTATTCATGGAGAAGTATATACCCGGACATTGAGGGATAGGAGGGAGATGAGTTCCTAAGCCTAGAGCAAGGCAGGATGTCGGTTACTGCTTATGAGGCTAAGTTTCGTGAGCTATCAAGGTATGCACCCAATTTTGCTTCAGTCCACAAGAGCGAATTCACCGTTTCATGAAAGGGTTGAGGTCACATTTGCAGATTTCAGCCTTACAGGTAGCCGCTACAGCAAAATCCTTTCAGGAGGTGGTAGATTTTGTGATAGAGGTGGTGGGGGTGAAGCCAGACGACTTCACCATGGCATCGACATCTAAGAAGTTTCATAAGGGATGTGAGTTTAATGGTTCTTACTCCAGAAGGCGGGGTTCAGGACGTTGCCCAGCCCGACCTATTCAGTCTTCACTACAGGCTATAGCTGGGGGTCCATCGCAGACCAACCAACATTCCTCTGAGTTTGGAGGTTACCCCCAGACATCTTCATTCTCACAGAGACCTATGCTTGAATCCATAGAGTGTTATGGATATGGGGAGACTGGACACACTAAGAGGTATTGTCCAAAACAGAGTTATAGACCTCAATAGTTAGAGGTAGAGGTGGTCATGGAAGAGGCCGTCATTCTGGAGGACGTGGGTGGCCGAGGAAATGGTGGTCACCAAAACGTCCGGGGTGACGGGAAAACTGGAGCTACTACAGCAACATGGTAGGGGCAACGGGCAGACAGGTGATAGGGCCATTGTTACGCTTTCCCCGGGCGGTCTGAAGCGGAGAATTCTGCAGTAGTCAAGTGGAAGGCAAGAATTGGTGCAGTAGTCAGTCAACAAGGTCTTGAGTTTCTGAAATCTTTCCTCACATTCATCCGACCATACAAATGGAACATTCTGCTTAGTCAAGTTTGTCAGTTGGGAAGCAATAGAAGAGAATCCCTTGACAAATCGACGGTAGTAGCTGGCTAAACCGACAAAGCTCCTTACTTCTGACACATTAGTAGGTCTTACACAATTCCTCACTGTTTCAATCTTAGAAGGATCCACCATCACTCCATCCTTAGAAACCACGTGCCCCAAGAAGGACACTGAATCTTGCCAAAACTCACACTTGGAGAATTTGGCATAACGCATTTTCTCCCTTAATACTTCCAACACAATTCTCAAATGCTCCTCATGTTCCTCTTACTCTTGGAGTATATCAGTATATCATTAATAAATACGATCACAAAGAGATCAAGATATGGCTTAAAAATCCCGTTCATCAAGCTCATGGAAGCAGCAGGCAGCAGGGGCATTCGTAAGACCAAAGACATTACTACGAATTCGTAATGCCCATACCTGGTTCGAAAAAGCAGTCTTTGGCACATCTGTTGCCCGTATTTTCAATTGATGATAACCGGATCTCAAGTCAATCTTAGAGAAGACACAAGCGCCTTGTAACTGATCGAACAAGTCATCAATGCGAGGAATGGGAGTACTTGTCTTTCTTAATAGTTACCTTGTTCAACTGCCGGTAGTCTATGCACATCCGAAAAATCCTATCCTTCTTCTTCACAAATAACACCGGAGCACCCCAAGGGGAAGCGCTTGGTCTAATGAAGCCTTTACCTAACAACTCTTGAAGTTGGGCCTTTAGTTCCCTTAACTCCGTTGGGGCCATCCTATAAGGAGGTATGGAAATGGGGCGAGTACCCGGCTCTAGATCAATGCAAAAGTCAATATCCCTATCCGCTGGCATACCAGGAACGTCTGCAGGGAACACATCCAGAAACTCACGGACTATCGAAACCGACTCAATTGAAGGTACTTGGGTAGTATCATCCCTGAGGTGTGCCAAGAACGCTAAACACCCTTTACTAACAATTCTCTTAGCACGAAGAAAGGAGATGATACGAACTGGAGTGGAAGTGTAGTCACCCTCCCACACTAACGGATCTGTCCCAGGCTTGGCCAACGTTACAGTTTTAGCATTACAATCTAAGATTGCAAAATTCGGAGAAAGCCAAGTCATACCCAGAATTACATCAAAATTAACCATTTCTAAGATAACCATGTCTACATGAGTATTGCTCCCCACAAAAGTCACCAGAAAAGACCTATATACCTTTTAAAACTATCACAGACTCACCCACCGGAGTAGAAACACGAATAGGCATGTCAAGCAATTCACAATGTAATTAAGACCAAGTAGCAAATGAGGAAGATACATATGAAAATGTGGAGCCAGGATCAAATAATACAGAAGCCCATGCAATCACAAAACCAAAAGATTACCTGTGATAACAGCATCAGATGTCTCCGCTTCAGAACGCCCGGGGAAAGCGTAACAACGGGACCTATCACATGTCTGCCCGTTGCCCCTACCATGTTGTGCTGTAGTAGCTCCAGTTTTCCCGTCACCCCGGACGTTTTGGTGACCACCATTTCGTCGACCAAGACAGTTTTTACCAGAATAAACTCTACTGCTCAAAACGACTAAAAAGGTCGTTACAGCTTCATAATCCATGAATCCTTCTATGGTTTTTACATACAATTTCCTAACTTGGGTCGTCCATGCTTGCACTCTGGAAATTGCACCACGGACAACACCACAGACTGTTAAAGAAATCACGGTCCGTTTGAGTGTCTGTGGTCTTCACTTGGAATTCCCCAACATGTGTATTCAATGCCACCATACAGGAAATGGCATCACGGACAAGACCACGGACCGTTAAAGAGACCATGGTGTGTTTGGGTGTTCATGATCTTCACTTGGTTAAATCCCATTTCCACTCCTTGACTCCTGGCCATTGGTTCACCTTTTACGGACCATGTCACAATCCGTCTTGATTCCCACGGCACATGTAGGCATCCGTGATCTTTACTTGAATTATCAAAAAACTTCCTAAACTGCAAACCTTTTGTATATCAACTACGAGCACTCTCACGGCTCGTTAGAAGGACCACGACCCGTCAAGGGATCCGTGGTCTTCAATTTGGACATCAATTTCTCAGATCCCGACCTGCATTTTCTTCTTTTCTTCTCTTTCACGACAACAATTTTTTACCTGCACAAACACCACCAAACACATCAGATCCATATAAACACACCTTATTTTAGTACTAACTTTTAGTTTTTAAGTGTCAAATGTGCCAAGATTACGGGGTACATTAACACCCTCAATTTAGAACCATTACTTGTCCTCAAGTGATGAGAAATCAGTACAATCAACCCTCAAATCATTAACAAACTTTTGACACTACAAAACAACTATTTCAAAACACTATTTGTATCCCAAAGCCCTGAATCTAACATTAAAGGATCAATATATGTCACCTTATTACTCGAAGCCAATCATGATTATACCTGTGAATTACCAGCTGTTACAATCTACTTTAAAATGCAAACACTGAGTCCTCACACCAAAGAAGTCCCTCAGTTATGATAGTTGGGACTGAGTACTATGCTCCCGCTCTCGAAGAACTTGTAACACTAATAACAAACTATCATAGGCTTGCCCATGGTTTGTACGCTCTATCTTTAAATACCTGGAATAGGATCACACTAAGACTTTATTGTCTTGTTATATAGGCTCAGGCTAGGGAATGGATATTTGGTTCGTAAGTGAATAGTTCCTTGGTTTTCCAAAGTTTAATTTTTGCGTAACTCTTCTCTGAGTGACTCCCTCTTTTTCTTTACTAGGAAAACTTCTCGTGCTTCTCACAGGATTGAACTATTTTATTAGGCTTACATATAATCATTTGATAATATTTGTATTGTTGATATATAATTGGAAACAACTTTTATCTTAAGGGAAAGTGTTTCTCCGAAATCTTAAATTGTTACATTTAAAAAAAGAAATTATCTTTGTCATACATAAACTATGAGTCATACATAGATTTTAAGTATAAGAAAGAAGTCTAAGAAAATCTCACTGGAAATAGTTGGTAAGATGTAATGAAAAATTTTAAATTCTAAGAAGTCATAATGAACAACATTAGAAGTTGAAAAAGAGACCAGAAAATGTTGAACAACAACACTCCAAAGTAAAGTGGAACATCACGTCCATACAAGATCATAATTAACTAAATTCAAATGGACGATCTTTGACTCCTTTTTTATGAACCTCAATCAATCTCTTTTTTAATTAATTTATGCCATATTAAGTATATGCTAAAAATGACAAAAAAATTGTTATTATCATAAATGTTTTTTTGTCATTGTCTCAAAATAGTCATTACTCCCTCCGTTTCAAAAAAAAATGGCCATATTTCCTTTTCATTCTATTTGAAAAACAATGACCCCTTTCCTTTTTTTGCAACACTTTAACTTTAACTTTCCACGTGGCATGTTTAAGACCACAAGATTAAAGGGCATTTTGGTACATTTGACATAACTTTAATTTAGAACCACAAGATTTAAAAGTCTTCTTTCTTTTCTTAAACTCCGTTCCAAGTTAAACTAGGTCATTCTTTTTGAAATGGAGGGAGTACTACTTTTAAGGTTTCATATCACCGGCCCAAACTTATTTGGATTAAAATATAGTTATTGTTATAGTTATAGTATACAGTTACAAAAAATAATGCCTTTATCAACCAACTAGTAGTTGGCATCTAAATGTTCACAATGGGATATACTAAACACAAATTTTGACATATGACATATTAATATCTCACAACGTAATTTTGTGAGCACTTGCGCACAAAAATATCCAAAAATTGTAATAAAGACGACCTTAATTTCCTAACAATCAAGAACAAAAAGGCACATGCTTGATATATTTATTAAAAAGAAAGTCTTTCGGGTAGTATCCAAGTTTATAGTTCACAAATTTAATTGAAAGAATCTTGAAAGAGTTATTACTTCTTTATCAAAAATTAAAAAATTTATCAAAAGAATGAGTTCACTACAACAAAAATGATCTTTAATGATAACTAATAGCTTCATTATCATTAAATATGTATCTTCAAAGGCAATCGGTACATTCTTTAAATGTCCATAAAGTCTATAAAAATATTGAATTCAACGGAAAATTAAATAATGTCGATTAAAGGTTGTACCCCATTTGTGAATGGCATATTTATTCGCCGATAGAAAATATTTTTGTCATAGTGTTATAATTTGGAACATTTGTTAGTTTTCACGAAAACATGATCTCTTATATGCTTAAATAGAAGAGAGAAGTATGACAAATTAGTTAACGTGCAGTAAAGATGTGACAAATTGTCTCTATACAAATATTCTAGTAATAGTGCAATAGCATACAAAAGATTAGTACCTAAGAAAAAAACAATCAAAATAATATACTTAATGTGGCAAGCAAGATAGCAATAATTTTGGTTAATTTAACAAACCTCATCGTTGGTTCCGTATTAGTTATCAAATATTTATTGTTGTGTGCTACCAAATATAGCACAACCCACAAACAATTTACCCAAAAGTACATGACGAAAACCTTCTAAAACGGGACGAAAGAGAATATAAATTTTTAATCTTCCTCACTGGAATTTTTAAGATAATTCAAAAAAATCAAAAAAATACCACAAAAAATGTTGCAATAGATACATGAATCACTATGATTATAGTAAGAAAAATTGAGCTTCGTGAAATAGGAGGAAGAAATCTTTGAGAAATGAAATAAACTTTACAAGAAGCATAATTATATATTTGAATTTGAAAAATATAAAATAATAATGACTGAAATAAAAGATTTGTTTACTAAAGAAATAAATGTAATGAATTCAACCATTAGCCATTTCAACAGTGTTATGAGTTGTACACTAAGAGATTCAAAAGTCGTAATGACACATTGCAATTTAAATCAATGTGCTCTGTATTTATGAAGAGGCTTGTAGAAAACGACAAAAGATAAGATCAATTTCCAATCATCCTTGTTGACACATTGACATATTTAAAAAATTTCACCAAAATAGGCAAAAAAATTATCATACTTGGATGAATCACTATGACTTATAGTAAAGATAAAATCTATGAAAACTTTCAAGAATAAAAACTCGATTCAAGTTTTTGAATTTTACTACCCTATAGTCGGGAAAAAACCCTACAAATTATATTGACAAAAGTTCCTCTATTTATAGATTACATAGGGTAGTGTGAACAAATATTTATTGTGCCTTATCAGAAAGGTCACAACACTTTGGAAAAGTTATAACCCTTTCGTATGGACTCAAAATTTCATAAAAGTCGTATTTTTTCATAAAAGTCGCAACTATTGATAAAAGTCACAATTTTCCAAAGAAGTTGCAGTTTTCCATAAATGTCACATTTTTTCATAAACGTCACAAATTTTTCATGAAAAGGGAAGGCTAGTTTTGGAAATAAATAAATATAAAAGGGAATTATTGTTTCTGGTGTGACCACATAGGTTGGCTTATGGTTCTCTTTATATAAAAACTAGTTAAAATAAATGCGCTTCGCGCGGTAATAAACTACCTCTATTAACTTACATGTCTTTTGAGTTTAATGAACATATGACCATTTGAATTAATGTCACAGAAAGTCCTTCAAAATTGTGTATGGTACTAATTTGCATTGTCGAAAGACATTCTTACTTGTTTTGGTTTCGACCAGTACATTCAAAACATGTAAACCTTTGCGATTTTTAATCTTATTTTAAAAAAACATGTTTATTTATGTTGGGTCTGACTAATTTGTATCCATGAAAATAGACTTTTTTACAACAATACAATCTGCATTATGTTTGTGACCTTTATTTAATAGAATATTAGAATGTTATAATATTGCCATCATTATTTATTTTTTGCGGGATAAGATATTGACAAACACTTAAGCTTGATTTCAAATTTTAAATTAATAAATACTCTGATTTGAAGTCACTATATCTAAATGCATTAATTCATATCCTTCATGTTAATTAAACACTCCCAGTATTAAAATGGTACTCTTGTAGTGCATATTTTTTTATTAAGTAGAAAATGAATCTTTTAAAATGTTGTAAAGCATGGGCTATCTTATTTATTTTCAAATATAAACAAAAATACCATTTGCTAGAAATATTTCAATGAACACTTAAACAACGCAAATATTTTCTAATTTCACTTACTAAAATATTTTATTTGCCTCAAATTTTTCCGTTATCTTCCTCTATATTATATATGAGTTAATTTGGAAATAATGTCCTTAAATTACTACACAAATATTTGTGTGTGGTTGCATACGTGAAAATGATTACGACAACTCTACCTGATGAAACATCTTTAATTTACAAAAGTTTGTCAATATGTTACATTCTTAGTCTATTTGGTTTAACTGTTTTGAGAAGAGAGATATATTGAATAACTATGACTTTATTTGAACTTGAAACATAAACAGGAAAAAAACATTCAAATAAATTTAAACAATGATTAATTAGTTTTATATAAAAAGAAAAAACCTACGACATGTGAATTCACCTATTATTCGGACAGTCTGCCCTCACAAAGTAATGAGATTCCAACATTGTAACTTCATTTATAATAAAGACTACAAAAGAGAGAAAAAAAATAGAGAAATTCTAACTACCCTTCATCGTTTCAATACTGGACAAGGAGGAATAAACATATAATTTTACCTGTCTTACAATTGTAAAAAATAATGCAAAGTAAATAGTCAATACCTAACTCGAGGATAGTAAAATTGTCAAGCTTCATGCAATGTGACTACTCCTTCAAATTTAAAGGTTCAAGTGCACTACTTCAAATTCCTTGCATATGTCAGCTTAAATGTCAACCACTATTTCCTTGTCCTTCAAAGTCACAAACTACGGCCTAGAAAATCACTTGTCAACCAAAACAATCTGCCTTCACAATTCAATTAGGCATCAACGGTCAAAATTAAGACAAAGCAAAACTTATACAAGAGTAAGCAAACTGAGAAACTCCAAATATCCTTCTTTCAGTACATATGCATGTTTGCAGACTTTGTAATTATCCTTATTAAGTTTACCCATGATGGTTATCTTTTTTACTTTGTACACCATTTACATTAAGGTATCTTGTATGGCCGAAGGAAATGCAAAATGTATGTGATATACCTCGTCTCATCTGACAATTATATGACATAAATTCTCGAATATTTGTTCTAAAAGTTGAGATTCCCTCTTGCTGAAATTGATTATTATCAACATGATTCGCTAGAAAAATTACAAAAAAGCACATTGCCAAGGAGGGAATAAAATAACTTACTGTTTCCTACACTTATGCAACAATTAGCATAGCAGAAACACCTAAAAGCTAGATAATTTGTAGCAATGCAAAAAAAGATTGAGAATGAAAATTGCATAAACATAATCAGACCTATAGCAAATCATGTAATGAACTCTAGTTTACTTTTCAATTTCAAAATACCATTGTAATGTTGTGGAATAGTTGTAAGTTTCTAGGGTACATTTTTAATTGAAAGTAAAGGATAGGAAAATATAAACTAATTTCTAGATGAGTCATAAACGTGAAAAGTAATTTAAAAAGAATGCATACATTTTCATTGCAACAACAATTATTTGGAGGCAGAATCACTCCAACCCCAAATTCATCTCATGAATAAGGGATTACTACTTACTAAAAATAAAAACTACTCACTTGATAAGGAGGAAGATCTGCTACCCAGCATAACAGTTGTAAAGAAAAATCGATCAAGTAGCACTTTTTTTGTCGAGTAAAAACATAAAACATAGATTTTAATTGTTCATTCATTTGTCTTTTTTGGTACCATATGAGACTTTGACCTATATGTAATGGAAAAAGTTTGTGTAAATTTACATAGAGAATGAACTTTGTAGAAATTTACCAAAAGAATCAACATAAAATTACCCACTCTTTGCACGAGAATTTAATAATACTTAAAATCTATCGGTTAATAAAATTAAAACGCTATATTATCTTAAAAGAAAGATGAATAATGTAAAGGAAAATGAAAGTTATTACATCTTATCATTTAACCTTAGTAACATAAACATAAATTTATGATGGTAAAATACGTACTATGATCTACAACATACGCGGTGGTGTCAATGAGTCACTCAACATGAGAAAAGTAGACAAATATATAATTGTGATGATGAAGAAGAAAAAGCAAAAGAGGTTCAAAATTTTTGTTGTTTAAAATGAGAGGAAACATATCCATTTATTGCAAACAAATGGAAGTTTGAACAAATATTGATTGTATCTTATCGTAAAGGTTACGACTATTTGGAAAAGTCACAACTTTCATAAATGTGACAACTCTTTATAAAAGTCACAACTCTTCATTAAAGTCGCAACTATTCATAAAAGTCACAATTTCTCATAAAAGTCACATCATTTCATGCAAGAGGATGACTGTTTTTGGATAAGTCTTTATAAAAGTCTGACTCTTCATAAAAGTTAACATTTGTATATAGAAGTCACATCTTTTCAATAATGAGAAGACTACTTTTGGAAATAAATAAATTTAAAAGCAAATTCTAACTTGTGGTAGCGCCATGAGGTGTGTCTAGGGTTCTCTTTTATATAAATATATTGTATGATGATTGTTAGTCAAAAATATGATTTTTCAAGGTTTTCTTTTGACCAAAATTAATAGTCTTCAATTGTCCAAAATAATTTGTCATCAACGTATTAATGACATTCATTCTCATGTTTGTAACTGCTCTCATAGGAACGTTAGGAGCTTCTCTTTCATGGCTATATATTTCTCATAAGTTATTGCGAAGAATAGAAGTAGACAACAGAAAGTGATTTTTCGTATACCTCATATGCTTCCTCCATTATTTTGTCTGTTGGGTTTTATATTGAAGAATCTTAGTTAGTTTATGGTTCTTAATTTTATATTAGAAGAGTTTGTTGAATCGTGGGGGATACACCCATATCGGGTGAAATATCCTTAAGGACATTGTCTTTGGTAAAGCCTGAAGCTATGAGAATTTCCAAAAAGAGTAATTCGTGAAGTACAAACTTTGGTGAATTCGGTACAAGTGTTCGTGGTGAATGTATTTTTCGTAAAATTTACAATACAATTGTTGTAATGTCTTATAGAAAATACCTTCATTACCAACACTTGTACTGAATTCACTAAACTATACGCTTCACCATGAATTTTTGTAAGAACTTCTCATAGATTGAGGCGTGTTGAGAGAAACTGTCCATAAGGATATTTAACCCTGTATAGGTGTATCCCCCAAGATTCAACAAGTTCTTCTAGTATAAAACTAGGTTCCAGAAACTAACAAATTAAAGATTTAATCAAAGAAAACCTAGAACTAAAATATATATTGACGTAGGAGGAAAAAATTATTAAAAAATATGTTCCTTTCATTACTTTCATATCTATATATTTCCTTAGGAAGAGAAGATATGTATGTACATATATACTCAAATCAATTCCACGTTCAAACAATAACCTTCCAACATTAAATATGGTAAAATACTAATCACCATTAATCCATCAAAGGTCTTGCATTATCATATATTAATGACAAAAAATGGTTAGGCCATTAAACAATATAATAACATACCTTTAAAGATATGATAAAAATAATGATAACGTTTAATATAATAATTAATAATTTATTTATATAACGTTTCTATTTGAGGTAATATCTTATTATTTCAACAATCCCCTACATATCTTAAAATGATCTCAAAATGAATAATAAAGAATAGAATAAAGTAATAAGTTTTGCTGGGTTTTCACATATGAGTCTTATTGTAACGACCCATAAAATCAATAAGTGAAACTACAGCCTAACGACCTTGTGTTGAGTTTGTAATGAGGTTTCTTATCTTGTAATATTGTCCCGAGCTAAGGAGTTTAGTGATTCACCGTAGAGGAACATTTAGACTCCGTGTTAAAAGGCCTTTTGTATGTTGGTTAAGGGTGCTAGGGCTTGTGCCAAGCCAAGGAAGGAAAGCCCTAAGCCAAAGGCCAAAGTTTCCACCCTTGGCTACACATTGTCCCACGGCTCCACAAACCACTTCACGGTCACTTGTCTTCACCACAGACCGTAGAAATGGTCGTGAAGGTCACTTTGTTGCATGTGAGGTAAGGCACTTTGGTCAAGCTACTGCCCCAAACTTCACGGACCACTACACGGTCAGTGGTCTTGACCACGGCCCGTAAAGTTGGGCGTGAAGATGCCTTAAAATTTTAGGGCTTGGCAAGGCAATGTAACTCACTTCCTAGAGGACCACGGGCCGTGGTCCCTCTTCACGAGCCTTGGAGTTTGTCGTGGTGCCTAACAGAGCTGCATATATATATATATATATATAATATATATATATATATTATATATATATATATATATATATATATAGGTATTGAAAAATTCCTTTAACTCATTATTTTCAAACTCCCAAATCAAAACACCAAAATTCTTTCTTTATATATATTTCTGTCTAACTCAAAGAAGAAGAAGAAGTGGGAGATAGGGTTTGGATTCAAGGTTCTTTATTCTTCAAAATTCTTGGGGAATGTTAAGCAAGGTATGTTGATCCTTCATTTTGTGTTACCTTTCACCCCAGAGTGAATTTCAAAGTCTTCAAGCATATGAAAAACTTAGGGTATTACTCAATCTGATTGGTTCCTTGACCGAATGATTTTAAAAGGTTCCTAATGTAATATCATGGTTATATTGTCGTTAAATTGATAATTTCATATGCAAGTACTCATTCAACCTATGATTTCTCTCTATTCCTAATTTATGCCTTTAAGAATTGGGTTGGTTGATAATGAAAGCATGTGAATAGAACTTATTTAAATGGCTTTAGATTTTTCAAGTATGTCATTACCCATGATTAATTGTGGTGAATTTTTGTTGTATTGGAATTGGAGATTATGGCCTTGAAGGAAAGATATGAGAAGTTACTTGTTGATTTTGAATTGTGAACTTGATGTTGATCCACTTGAAAGGTGGAGGTGTTTACTTAATGTATATATCTATTGTATTATATGTGTGTGAGATCTCTATGAATGTGTTATGCCTAGAATGAAATGGACCTATAAATGAAGAATGAATGAATGTGGAATTGGAGATGGATGCACATCATAAGTTGAGGCGGAGTATCTAATAATGATTTCTACATACCTTCCGAATGAATGAAAAGTTGGGTTTTGATATGGATGTTCATCCGTAAGTAGAGGCGAAGTTTCTAGTAGAAATTTCAGTATCTTCTTTGACGTATCCAATGAATAAATGTTGGAACCAGATGGATACTCATCCATTAGTTGAGGCAGGGTATCTAGTAGCAATATCTTGTCCTAATATTGAACTAAAGAATAAACTACTCTATGGGAATGTAGGCTAAGCACCTAGTAGATATTGAATGACATGGATGTTCATCCATGAGTTGAGGTGGGGTATCTAGTAGAAATATCTTGGGATGGGTGCCCATACATGAGTTGAGGCGGAGTATCTATTACCATCTCCCTTATCCGATAAACTATGTGCCCACATAGGTCTAGCTAGTAAATCCACTTAAGCTAAATACGGTTTACCTTAGACAAGTAAACAATCTCTTAAGGTGTGGGGATTTATGATACCGGATTCCATGATCTAGATACATGGTCTATGTCAATTAAAATCTTATTCCCATCATGTGAGATGTGAACTATAGTTACTTGAGAGTGTCTACAAGTGAGGGTAGTTGTATGGAATTCTATCCACACATTGCACAAGTATGCTTTGATAGTATTATAGACAGTTGTCTAAGTCTTAATGGCTAATTTATGAAAGCCTCCTAAGTGAAGTAATTAAATAATGTTGAGTCTTAAATGATTAAAGTTATATGCATGCTATTCTTAGGTTACATGATGATTTATTTTCCCTTGTTTGTCCTAATGAAATGTTATGTTTCCTATGTATGAATATCGTGTAAAGGTGAAAAGGAATGAATGATAAGTTCGCTCTGGTGACCCAAATGTGGTTCGTTAGTGTGGATGCTGATATGGGACACTATACACACATTGAACAAGGTATAGCATAAGGGTTACTTGAGGTAAAGATCTAAGGTAAAGGTATGGTTCAGGTCGTATGCACTTCGAGCTCGACAAGATTATGAGAGTTCCCCGGATACAATTATTAGTAAGTAATGATATTTTAGCTATTAGTTATGCATTACTTGGTATTAGCTGTTTCATTGGCAATTGTAGTACCCGTAATGCAACTACCACAAGTCATTGATTCATGGTTGAAAGTTGATTGTTTCTCAAAGCTAAAACCTTTGATTAATGCAGTCCCTGGTTTCATTATTTTGTTCATTTGTAAGAGAATTAATGTAATTAGAAATGGTGGTTCTGTGTCTAAACATGCTTCGGTTTAATGTGTGAATCGAATGATATTCTTGTTGTCTAAATTAGATATCCATGGTTGAATGAAATACCTAATACATGGACACTAATTATTGAACATTTGGAAGAATATGGTTATTTAAACTGCTGCAACATGAAGACTTGGAAACTCCATTCCTTGGGGAGTATCAAATGTAATACTGATAGGTGCAGCCAAATAGAAAATCCTTGTCTTAGTGCATTGACATTATTATTAGGAATGATGAAGGTGATTTCGTATATGCTAAAATACAGAAAATAGGAAAAGTTTCATTGATCACAAAGAAAATCTTTGATGGAGGTTCCTTGGATTTTGTTTTTATGGATGTGAAGACATAATGTTTTCAATGCACAAGAGTAATGTGAAGGTGTTTCATACATTGAAGAAGGGGATTGTTATTCATTTTGCAGGCATAGATACACAGAGGTACTTCAACATACAGTACTTAAAACAAAAAGCACAAGTACATCATTCATTTGGGAAAAATTCAAATCCCTAATTCGAGAATAAAAAGATAGAAAATAGGGGATTTACAACAGATGCACATATTACAAGTTGATACGCAAGGGTATGACAAAAACAATTACAAGAAAATAACATCAATACAATGATACTACACAGCAACAATAAAGAAAAAAAGTAACCATCAAAACTATTGTGTGTTTTCAATTTCGATATGAGATAAATATTAGAATTCTTAACTCTGCAGATCTGAAAATCATATATGGTGGTATTAGCTTCGACGGATCTCATCCCGTGTAAGATCGATAAAACACGGTGAATAATACTCTAATATTGGTTTGAACTGAAATGGAAGTCCAATCTATTTCTTATAAAGAGTGATTTGTGTGTGGTCGCATCCGTCGTGCAGCTTGATCCCAGCTAAGATGATCACTCATCAAGTTTTAGAAAACTTCTTGGTGTTGAATCATAGCGTCAGTGAGAGCCTTTTAACGTATAAGTGATTACACTCCGAAATTGGGTGCATTAATGATTTTAGCTAGTCTATTGGAGTCGATTTTAGTAAATGCAAACATTAGGAAGACATTCCATCGGAGAAGATGAAGCCTCACGGACACACCAATTTTGTGAACCATTTTCCAAATTGGTTACTTATTGCTTCTTTAATTTTTTATTTTATTTTATTGTTGCTTCTTTCCTACGGGCTACTTTTGGGTCTTGGGCCATTTATTATCCCTTTGTTTTTATTTAATAATAAGACATATGTTTGAATTAATTTTCTTAAAAAATAATGATATGATTATAAATTTTATCTACATATGAAATAAATGGCTAGTAGATATAAATGTGGGGTTGTTTTACCAAAATATAAAGTTGCGGGTCAATAGTCGTACTAAGTATTAGCGTACCCTCAAAGTCCTAGAATTATGTGCCCGAGTAGGCTTATAAGTCCCCTCTGTTCGACATCAGTTTTAGTGATCACACCATAGTCCTGCCTCTATATCCCTGACAAGGCATATTAGGTCCTCTAGATGGGTTGTATACATCGGACTTCACGTTTAGCTCACATGATCTATGTCGGTTAATAGTAGCTCCCACTATTAGACTCTTAGTGCATTGACCATGTTTTCAGCATTTACATTAGTATAAAGTTCAACATGTTACTAATCATGAGGGTAACATGTTGAACAGTATACTAATGTAAATTCTGATAACCTGGTCAATGCATTAAGAGTCTCACTGTGGGAACTACTTTTCACCAATATAAACCACGTGATCTAAACATGGAGTCCGATCTATACATCCCATCTAGACGACCCAATACTCCTTGCCAGGGATAAAGAGGCATGATTATAGCGTGATCACCAAATATGATGCCCAGTAGAGGGGACTTATAAATTTACGCGGGAACGTAGTTCTAGAACATTGACGGTACCATGAATCTTAGTACAAATATGGACCCAAGAGTTTGTTTTATGTTAAAACAACCCCACATTTGTATCTACTAGCCATGTATTTCGTACCTAAATAAAATTTATAATCATATCATTACTTTTTATTTTTTTTATTAATTGAAACATATGTATTATTATTAAATAAAAACGAAGAGATAATAAATGGTCTAAGTACCAAAAGTTGCCCACATGAATGAAACAACAAAAAACAATTTAAAGAAAATTAATGAAGTAGTAAGTAACTGTTTGGAAAACGGTTCCAAAAACATCAAACATAACTTAATGTTAAGTGTGAATTCGGCCTCATTAACTGAACCTTATACATCGTTTTTGAGAAAACTAGAAATTATTGAGATGTATGCATAACTTTCAGCAGAAGGCGAGCAAAGTAATCCAGTAAGTCAAGTAACAGAAAAAATTAGCTATTACAAATAATAAAATAGTAGTGACAATGAATTTTTATAAAAAAGCTGAACATATATAGCAACACATAATTGAAAAGTAATTAAAGTAGCCGTTGTAAACACCCTCATTATGGTCACGGACATAAATTTTTAAAAAGAAGAGCAGGTGAAACATTTCAAGTACATCTTCTCACTAATCAAATAGACCATAATATGGCTTATCAAAATGATAAAAAGAGAAGCTACCTCTGTTGGAATTAATGCATCAATGTTTAGTCTTCCGAAATTGTCTCTATTTTTTGTAAGAAGTCTCTTTTGAATTTCGTAGTACATGTTTCTAGTAAATTGTGCTACATGTATTTAGTTATTTGTGCTTGACTTTTTGTTTTCTATTTTTAGTAGTATAAATATGATGTAGTTGATGATTGTAATCATCTCAAGTGGCCTTAAGTAGCATATAATAAACTTGAGCATTCTCTAAAGATACTATTTTCCTTCCATATTTCCTTCAAATTGGTATCAAGAGCAGGTTTTTGTTCTTAATCTGGGATTAGGTGAAGAGAAAAATATGGCATTCAAAACAAATGAAGGTGTTGAATCTTCAGTTGGTCATACTTCTTTTTTTGATGGAACTGATTTTTTATACTTGAAGATAAGAATGAGAAACATTTAAAATCAGAAGGTTTGTGGACTATTGTTGAAAATGGTTTTGAAGAGAAAGACAACGATGGTCATCTTACAAAAAAAGAGATGAAATATCTTGAAGCTAAGCATTGTCATGAAGCAAAAGCCTTGAGCAAAATCCAAATGGGCGTCCCAAGAGCATATTTTGCAAAAATTGGAACTTGTGAAACCACAAAGGAAGCTTGAGATT